>SDVU01000162.1:0-18841 GCA_016256075.1 Dictyocoela muelleri | reverse complement strand
CAAATAGAATATTTCGATTATCAGTGTAAATTATTGTTTTACTGGCTATTATATATGGCCGGAAATGTGTCATTGACATAATCACTCCTAATGCTTCTTTTTCCATAGATGTGTAATTTTGTTCTACCTTAGAGAACTTATAACTGTAGAATGCGATCACCTTATTATTTTGTTTGAGAACTGCGCCTATAGCTCTGTCTGAGGCGTCCGTTTCTAAAATAAATGGTCTGGTGGTATCTGGGAAGCTCGGCAAAGGTTTCTGTTTGATTATATTCCAATTTCGTCAATTTTATCGTTATACTCATCTTTCCATTTTATTTTTTCTTCCTTTTTTATAAGTTCGCTAAGGAATGTGGTTTTCGCACTAAAATTTGGAATAAAGCATCTGAAATAATTTAAAAATCCTAGTATTCTTTGAATATGTTTCTTAGTTTTTGGTTTTCCGATTTTGAATGATTCTAGTGTTCTACAATCTGGCCTAATCCCTTTGCACGATATGAGGTGTCCTAAGAAGTATATTTCTTCTTTGTAAAATTCACTTTTTTCAAGGTTTATTTTAAGGAAATTCTCGTTGATGATGTTCATTACTATTTCAAGATGGTGATGGTGTTCTTCTTCGCTACATGAGTGCACAACAATGTCATCAAGATACACCTTTACGAATGAAAGGTCACCAAACAGCTTATCCATTGCCCTCTGAAAAGTCTTGGGAGCATTAGTAAGTCCGAATGGCATTCTATTCCACTCGTATTTTGTATTCTCAATCCATAAAGCAGTATATTTTTTAGAATCTGGTTTCAACGCGATCTGGTAGTATCCGGATTTCATGTCTAATTTCGAAAAGAGTTTTGTTTTCCCTAGCTGTGCTAGTTATCAAATAATTTTTGGGAATACGTAGTAATATTCTAAAGTTATCTGATTTAATGCTCTGTAGTCTACTACTAGACGAATATCTCCGTTTTTTTTCAGCATCGGGAATGCGGCAGATGCATATGAAGATTGACTTTTCTGAATGATTCCATCTCTTAATAATTTTTCAATCTCGCTGTTTACCTTCCCTTTTATTGTTAAATGAATACGGAATGGCTTCATGGAGATTACTTCGTTTTTCTTCAACTGGATGTTGTGTGTGACATCGGGTAGTAGTCCTATGTTCTGTATTTCAGTGTCATTTTGTCGTAATAAATTAGTTATGGATTCAGGCTGCGATTCAGTGTGAAGGTATATTTTAGTCTTTTCCTCGAGTTTCATTTCTTCAGTTTGTTGGTTATCTGATGTTTCCAATTCATAAATCTGGCCTTGTAGGTCTAAGGTTTTTGTTCTCAAATTTATTGTTGCATCGTGATTGCTAAGGAACTCCATTCCTAAAATTATATCTGGTTCATATTCGGTAATATTCGCGCCGCAACTACATATTGAACGGTCGTGTTTCCATGAAGATTCATCATGAAGATTCATCATGAAGTTTGTAGCCTTTTCCGTTGAAATTTGAGTTCCGTTGACTAGATAGGCAGTTGATTTCAGAATATTGTGCGTCTTAATTGAGAGTTTCTTCACTAAAATTTCGCTAATGTAGTTATAGGTCGAACCTGTATCTAGAATCGCTTTACAACTAGTTTCACTGATCTTCACTGTAGCTTGCAGAATTTTCGGAGTGGCTGCTGGTGTAGGTATGGCGAGGTTTGTTTTCTTTTGAATTTCGGTATTCTCATGATGTGCTTCTTCTTTCAATACTCTACACTCAAGTGTATTTTGCTTACATTTCGCATGTATTTTGCTCTCCTTGTCTTGAGGTTTGTTTCGGAACGCTACGCTCGTGTCTTTCACCGTCTTGTCTCGTCTCAAGTTGCCTTGCGCTATCTGTTATAACAAAGTTTCTTCCGTACAGTTTATCATTTAAAATATCATGGCTATTGAACTCACGTTTAATCTGGAAATTTCAAGCTGGGTTCGGCTTGATAATCCATGATAGAAAGATTCTTCAGTCTTTATAATTTCTTGTTCCTTAGACCAGCCCATACATATCGCCAATCTGTTACACGTTTCTTCTATGGCTGTTTTATACTCCTTGATAGTTAAAAAGGCATCTTGCTTTATATTAGATAGAGTGTTCAAATATTTGAGGTAATGTTTTCTGGGGGTACTTCTCTGAGAATATTTGCTTATCATCTCATTGATGTCTCAAGTGTTGTCGACTATGTGGAAGTACTTGCTGTCGATCGACTTTCGCAATACTTCAGCTGCGGTTACGTTATCCCATTGTGCCATCTTCATTGATTGGAGGAACTCTTCTCTCCAGCGGAACAGATCCTGCTTCTGGATGTCTTCAAGCATTGTGAAGCTACGTTTTATTGTTATCGTCGTTTTGATGGGTGTATGTGCATATTCGTTGCGCGATGGTTGGTAGCTATCTTCGTGATCTCTCTTGAACGGATCATCTTGTTGAATTCAACTTGGCGGACTCCGGAGAGATCCGACCATAAATCAATAGTTGATTATAAAAAGAAATGTTAAAATGGTTGACTTTTTTGACCCAGTTGTACTCAGTTGATCTTTCTCGGCTCGGTGCCTGTCGTCTCGTTCGTTGGCGCATAGGGTTTATTTCCGAATTTTCTTTTATAATTGAGATTTTCTAGAAAATCATCAAAAGAGAATTTGGAGGGAATTTAACCCAAGATATCCGGAGTACGACAATATAAATATACAGTTCTTTCCATTATTATAGTCCACTCGTTGTATTTTTATAGTCCATCGTAGCATTATTATAGTCCCTTCGTTGCATTATTGCTGACTCTTCGTTGCATTAGCATAGTCCTTTCGTTGCATTATATGTTTTGCAAAGTTATAGATGTTACTCCAAATTGTGACCCCCTTAAAAATTGTGACCCCCCTTTTTTAAATTTAATTAAATAGGCCTCAATAAAAAATTGATTTTTTGATAATGAAATTTTATTAAGAGCTTCACTACAAATTGTGATCCCCTTTTCAAAGTTAAAAATGATTATTAAAAATTGATTTTTTGTTATTTTTTGTTAATAAAATTCAAAGTATGTAGCTCATTGCAAATTGTGACCCCTCTATTTTGATCAATTAAAATAAATTTATTTAAAAAATATAATTATTAAATTTTATAGAAAATTGTACAGATGCTGATGGCAATTATCTTAATAATAGTTTTATGGTGTAAAGATAAAAATTAAATTTAAAATAAAAACAATCAAATTACTAACAATTAATTCATCTGAATCAATAAAATTTATTGGCAATACTAGAAAATGTTTATTACTACTTGTTTAATTTCATATATTTTTATCCTAGTTAGTGTTTTTTTTAAAATATTTATAATTAATAAATTTATCCAAAATTATACCTAACTCTTTTTATTTTAATACATTGTTTTTTTAACTGACGTGTTAAGGCGGATTCCGGTTATATTCAAAGTTTTATTCAATAATACTCTTAAATAAATAGTTGCCATAAAATCAAGAACTCATCTTCGCAATATTGTGGTTGTAAAGGTTAGGTTAACACCATGAAAATCGTTATTTTTTTGTAATTATTTTCACTAAATCCCGCACATAAGAAAATGACAATCCTTTTATAGCTTTAGGTATGTAGGATTCATGGATGAATCCTTGAAATACAGGATTGAATATGTTTCATTTTTAACACATATGGGTGAATAGGTTTCAATTGTGAAACATATTCAAAATGTAAAGAATAATTTAGGTTTATAAATATGAGATGAAACGTAAAATATAGATAATGTTTCTACATTATCTATATCAAGAAAATTATTTAAATAAAGTATGTCTTTTGAGAAAATTTTATTATCTTCGTCTTCATCTTCCAACAGGTGTGTTAAGAGAAAATCCAAGGAGGTTATCGATTAAAATTTGATTAATCATAATATTTTTTTCATTAAATTAGCCACTCTTAAACAATATACATATTTAATAAGAAATTATAGTATTAATAGCACAATAAGGAATATAAAAAAATACTTTAATCAAATGTTTGTGTATATTTAATAATTTTATTAAACTTGCTATTTTACTTTTATTATTGTTTTTATATTTTAAAAATATGTTTTAAATTGAATTTTAAAGAAATAAAAATTGTTTTTAATTTTTTTTATTTTTTGATTATTTACCCATGGGAAGAAATGTTGTAATTGAAAATGAAGAAAAAAGGATAAATATTATAGTTTTTCTAAGGAGTAAAAAATATCCTCCGAATATAACGAAAAAAGAAAAACACGCATTCAGAAGAATGTGTTCAAAATTTGAAATAGTAGGAAACGAATTGTTTTATAATAATAACGAGATGCGTAAAAAATTTATTTTTCGATACGAAAGATCAAAAATCAAAGAAATAATAGAATATTACCATTCCCAAGATCATGTTGGTCCCCGTGGGACCTATGAAAGAATTAATAATATTTACACTGGTATTATTTATGATGACGTTGTTGAAATAATTTCAAACTTTGAAAATTGTATGCGTGAACGATATCCTGAAATAAATAAAACAGTGACTCCAATTGTCCCATCATATCAGAGAGAGGCATATCATAGACATAATTGATATGGCAGCTTATGTTGAACATAATGATGGCTACAAATATATATTTACTTTTATTGATTCATTTTCTAAATTTGCTTGGGCATATCCGTGAAACCGCAAAGATTCGAATACATTTTCTAAGATTTTAAAGAAACATTTATACAAAGATGGGGTTTAGGATATTTTTCATGCTGATAACGGTGGAGAATTTGTAAATGTGGCTGTAAATAATGTATTACGAGAATTCGGAATTGAAAATGTCCATAGAGACCTTATCAAATTCAATCCCAAGGACAAATTGAAAGGTTTAACAGAACATTAAAAGGAAGACTGAGAAAATGTTTACCGATAGGACAGTTTAATTGGATGATTATTTGGATAAAGTAGTTTATGAATATAATAATTTATCTCATTCAGCAACAAAATTAAAACCATTTGTATTATTCAAAGGATATGATAACGCCATTAGAAATAATACAATTGACAGATTAAATGAAATTAATGTTCGAATTCGAATTTCTGATTATGTTAATAAATACAGGCGAGAATATGAGATCCGAAAAAGAGATGTTATAAATTTAGGTTCAACCGTAATGTTGGCCAAGCCATATAATATATCTATTGCCAGACGCCAACTACTTGAATCTATTTATTTTGATGATTTATTTGTAGTTTTATCTATAGAGAATGAAAATAGTCGAATTAAAAATAATAGAACATCTGAAATTATTAACGCTAATATAAGGTGTTTGAAAAAAGTCGGTGATAGTAATTAAAATATTGATTTTATTTAATATTTTGATTTATTTAATTAATTAAGTGATTAAAGTATTCTTTTTTATAAAAATTAAAAATTTTTATCATTGTACAATTTTCTATAAAATTTAATAATTATATTTTTTAAATAAATTTATTTTAATTGATGAAAATAGGGGGGTCACAATTTGCAATGAGCTACATACTTTAAATTTTATTAACAAAAAATAACAAAAAATCAATTTTTAATAATCATTTTTAACTTTGAAAGGGGGGTCACAATTTGTAGTGAAGCTCTTAATAAAATTTCATTATCAAAAAATCAATTTTTCAAAGAGGCCTATTTAATTAAATTTAAAAAAGGAGGGTCACAATTTTTAAGGGGGTCACAATTTGGAGTAACAGTTTCTATTTGTTAAAAGAGGTTAGATTTAAAAAACATTGTATCGCTTTAACGTATGTCTTTTACCCACACTCCATAAATAATTTATTATATAACAACTATATGTTATAGCAATAAATTTTTTCGTAACACATGGATAAGATGGATATCCATCAGTATGTAAGTTTAATCAAACTTTTATTTTTCCTTCAAGGGCATTAGTTAATGTTATATCTTTCTGTTTATAACTCTTTTTAATAAAAAAATTTAGATTTACCATTATAATAAATGGCGTCAAAAACCCTATAGTGTCGTCAACATTTTCTTCAGAGCATATATGGACTCTAATTATACAAATTCTAGACTACAAATTTTAAGCATATTCAACGAAAATAAATAAACTTCATTGAAACTTGGCCTTTAGAAGAGAAATCGGCCCATAAGGGTTATTCGGCGTTTTTGAGATTATTCGGCGTTTTTGAAAAAAAAATAAAAAATAAAAATTAATTGTTTATTTGTAAAAGAGTTAGTAGTACATTAAAGCGTTTTCTCTTTTCTATTTTATGCTCCCAGATATATTGAATAAGATACTCAGATTGTTGTTCTTTTGTAATTCCGTTTTTTCCACGTAAAAACTTTTTCATATGTCCCCAAAGACCGTCAATGGTTTGAGTATGCACAGAAGGATCATCTGGGTCTACAAAGTTTAGTGAGTGATTTACATGTAAATGTAAGTATGTCTGATCATCTCTAAGTGCCGTCGAATACGCCCTCCATTGATCCGTCACTATAATAGTTCCTGGATGAACATTCTCACGAATGATTTGTCCAATTGTTAGGGCATTTCTGTTAGGAACAGAGAGTATAAATGTTTTTCTAGAACCTCTTTCTATTCCTCCAATGTACCATTGACCATTTGTAAGCCTTCCCCTGTTGTATTTTCTTTTAAAAAAAAACTCTCGTCTATTTCCACGATTTTACTTGAACCGTCATCGTTATAGCCACCTAGTTTTGCATTATTATTCAAAATATATTCTCCAACAACTTCTCTAACGAGGTCTGTATAGTCAGAAACAGTACCTCTATCTATTTCAAATTCATATGCGATATCAGAAAGTGGAATTCGGTTTATATATTTGTACATTATAAAACATATTGTACGCATAGGCAATCGAGAACCTTCAAAAAACGATCTAAATCTCAAGCTAGAAGAAAATCTGCAAGTGCTTCTACATATCCAATAGTATCCATCGGGAGATGACTTTCTTTTAACATATTTAAGTATTGAATCATCAAAACATAGCGAGCATATCATCGAGTTTCTATAAATGCCTAACCTAGCCAAAAACACATTCTGTGTTTTCTTATCTGCAAACATTCGTGTTAGATAGGCCTCTGAAAAGTCAATATCTAACAACTCTTCTTCAGAATGTATTTTTTCTTCTCTTTCTATCTCTAGAGATGAAATTCACGACATTTAAGGGGGTGGGCTTAAAATTTTTCAAAAACGCCGAATAATCTCCAAAACGCCGAATAACCCGCATGGGCCGAGAAATCACATAGCAAAATCGTAATTTTTTTAGCACTTTATATTCATTGAAACTCCCAAAAATCTCTATATCTATTGTAGCAAAGATAAAATAAAAATGTATCTGAGTTATTTATGAATAGCTAATATGTGTGAGCATTTTTTTTTCTGGTATTTTCTGTTTCTAAATTTTAAAATTATTGTTTTAAATTTAGAAACAGAAAATACCAACAAATAACATGCTCGCCCGCACTAGCTATTCATAAATAACACACATATATTTTTATTATGATCCTTGGTCATATAGAAGAGAGCTTTCGTTGTTCTCTATGAATATACGGCCTCCATTTTTTTATTTCTGAAATTGAGTTATCTATATACCAAAATACCAATTAAGTTGTATATGAGTCGAATATATCAATAATAAATATATGTAATAAACTAATTCTTTATAAAACTTTGTTATTTAAGAATGATGTTTTGTCGCGGAATATTTTATTTTAAACCTTTGAATTATATTTTTAAACTCATTTATTTAGCAAGACAGTTTCATCTCTGTCGTTGCATAAACTCCAGTTGTATTTTTTAAAAAAATAATTTATTATCATTAATAAATTTGTATAATAAATTTTTGTCGGATGATTTTTTTTGAAAAATACACGGTATAAGAAATAAAAATAGTTTTTTAAATGTATAAAAATAAATGTGTAAACACAGTAAAGATATAGAACAGGTCTCTTAATGTGAATACTGTAGCGACCCACGACATGCAATTGCATAATAAAGGTTCTAGAAAGATCTAACAATAATCAAAATTAATTATTGAAATATGCTGTGTCTAAGTTTGTTCTAGAAGACTTTAAATTAATCAAAATGATCATTTTCACCCACCTTAAACTATAAAAGAAATCAGGAATTAAGACCCATGACCTTGAAGAGAATCCCATCTTATGAAGATGATGCCTTCGTTAATTCGAAGATGAATTTAAATAAATGGGTCTTTAATATGTCTATTTACAATCAATTACTTACATTTAGACGCGTTTCATCCAGGCACGTCAATACTAACCTTCAAAAACATTGACATATTCACATTAAACTACCTCTGAACAGAAATTTAGACAAATGAAACGTGTTATTTAAACCTAATGTGAATAATTAAAAAAATGCTTAATATTAAAACCAGTCGATCAAGTAAAATATTGTCACTTTTCGTTAACAAGTAAGAAATATATTCATAATGATTGATTTTTTCTATCTGAAATAAATTTTTGGATAAAATCACCCAGGGTAATATTTTACTTGAAATAAACCAAGTTATTTTTTAATTTAAAAACATAATCCGTGACTTTCTTAATTTCTTGTTTTTCTTCTTCTACTATTGCATCTTTAAAATAAAAATCTTTGTCTAATTTGCATGGATAATAATTTTAAAACAACATTACTATTTTCGAGATTCTAAAATACTTTTCTAGTGGTAATATTATCATTTTCATGTCTATTAATCATACAGAATACTTATAATTTCAAGTATTATCCACAGTTTGACATAAAGAGGCTATAAAATCATCATCTATAATATTTACACAGATACAAAATCATCATGTGAGACTGTACTAATAGATGAAATTTAAATTTGTACATAAAGTTTGGATTTTCTTGTGGCTTAATAAAACAATTATTTTTGTATTCATAGTTACATTTAAGCTTTATATATAGAGCTGAATGCATCTTTTATGGCTATTTTTTGATTTATATTATATCATAGCTCTGTGCCATCCTTTTTTTCGAACTAAAAAATAATTTTACTATTAGAATATCATTTATAAAAATTTCGATCTCCGAAGGGTTCATCATCCAATTATTTTATAGGAAATCGCAACCGTAAGAAGAAATTACATGATTCTTATTTGAAATAATCGTAAAATCACGTCTTCTTTTTAGTTATAACAATAATAATTTTTACCGTCTAAATTTCCATATTTAGACGGTAAAAATTATTATTGTTATAACTGAAAAGAAGACGTGATTTTATGCTTATTTCAGATAAGAATCATGTAATTTCCTCTTACGATTAGCGATTTCCTATAAAATAAGGAGATTGGGAACCCTTTGTAGAACGAAAGATGTTAATCATATTACAGATTATAATATTTTCTTGTTTTTATGCCTCTTAATTCTGATGTATGCGTATATTTGTATTTTATAATCAAAGTTTTTTAAATAACGAGAAATACATTGTCTCAAAAACATTATTATGAGACTATCGCCTAAATATGAAACTAATGATGATATAAGAAACTAAAATGTGCTTCTATAGTTCTTTTCTAGAACAGCTTTTATGATAAGCATAATTGGTTGTTAATGATATAAAAGAAAAGTTTAAATAAAAATTATAGTAGACCAAAAAAATCTTTTAATTATTCTAAAATCTTTTAGAATAATGAAGTGTAAAGAAAGTCTCATATAACTTTACTTTTGTTTCGTGTTCTCCTGAATCTCCGATATCATTACGGGTAGTTCAAGGCAATTTAATTCAAAGACGAATGAGTATAGACAAAAGCGCGAAATCATGTAACATTGGCATTAAAATTTTAAAACTTAAACTCAATACTGATGCAATAATACAACTTAAAAAAATTGTAAATTTAGACGACATAGACTTGAATAAATATTAAAAAATTTTCAGAATATTGTAAGTTTACTGCATGGAAAAAAAACAAGCAATTAAAAAAGCCTTTTAGCTGCTAATTGGTGCGGAAATTTTAAAAAATTTCGGGGGTATAACATCAATATAATATTGACTCAGGCTTTAACAGCACTTAATACCCATTACGCTCTATACGTACATTTCAGAAACAATTGTACATTACGAAGCAAAAAAAACTTTTTTTATAAAAGATTACCTAGATTCTATATAAGAACAGGAACGAATAATTTGCATTATTAGAGATAATAATATTGAGGTAAATGTTTTATTAAAACAAATGTTTTTTAACGGATTACACAATAAATTAGATCATAAAATTAACGGGCTAGGATTGACAGAGATTCGAGAATTTGTTGATAGGAATACTTACATATAAAAGAGAATTTTAAATAAATTATCTACGAAAGAACCACTATCAAGACAAAAATTTTGGCCTAAATCAATCAAATTCACGTGATTCAATTGAATTTTGTAAAAAAGAGACATTATATTGTAAATAAAACGCGGCAAAAACAAATTAAGAGTAGTATAAAATCTCACTATTATGTTTATTCAACTTTAATTAATAATAAAAATTGTCAAAGTATTAATTGATACTGGTGCAACAGAAAACTTTATAAATCCAAGAATTGTAAAAATGTTAAATTTAAAAATTGAAAATACACAACCCATAAAAATAATATTTGAGAACAAATTTTCAGCAAGTGTAAACAATGTAAAAACTTAAAAAATAAGCATTAAAGCAATTCCTCATAAAATATTAGAAATAAAAGCATTATTACTGAATAAGTGACGCTATAATCCTTTGGTCGATTTGATTAGAATTCAATAATTGCATCATTGATTTTAAAATCAATTGTCTTACTATCGATGGACAACGAACAGATATATATAAGTTTATCTAATCTCAGTTTAAATACCATAAAACCCGATAGAATAAACTTGATAAATTATTTGAAGATTATAAAAGTAAAATACGACCAGTCAAACGTGCAAAAGTAAAAAATTTAAATTAAAAATAGAAAAAGATACATCAGTTAATAAAAAAACAATCTAATATTCCCGTGGGTCTTAGGATTAAGACAGAAAAACATATTAAAGAGATAATACTGAGAAAATCATCAAAAAAAAAACAATCATTTACAATAAACCCAGATTTCCTAAAATCAAGCAAAAGATGATACACGTTCATTTATCGACTAAAAAAAATCAATAACAAAAACTGAACCTCATACATATCCTGAAATACATAAGACTCTTATTGAATTATATGGAAGCTGCATATATTCTCTAATTGACTTAAAAAATGGAAATTATCAAATATAAATAGACAAGCTAAGTAAACAACAATTTCATTCACCATAATTGAAGGTAAATATCAATTCTCCAAAATGCCTTTGGGCTTGAAAAATACGTTATTCTTTTTTTTCAAAAATCAATAACAAATCTATTAGGACATTTAAAGTTTATTAAAATTTTCATAGATGACATTCTTATATACAGTAATGACATTGTTGATGATTTTAAACACATCTAATATGTTTTCGAAATACTAAAAAGACACAATATAATCATAAATTTAGAAAAAAAGGTCATAATATTAAATAAAAAGTTATATTCCTTGGTCAAAAAATGACTATGGAATTAGTCTTGATAAAAAGCGTATAAAGAGCTCATTATAAAAACTCCAAAAGTAAAAAAGGAATTAATGCACATAATAGGGATATTATAATATTACAGCCCTTTATTAAAAACTTAAGTATTTAAATTGCACCTATAATCGAGTTTATTAAAAAAAGTATAAAATCTTTGAATAAAATTCAAACAAAAATTACAAATAAAAAACTCAAGAAGTTAAAGAAAACCCACTTTTCACACTCCCAAATAAAAATGAAAATACGAAATACACACGGACGCTAGTCTTAGAAGAGCATTATCTACTTTATTCCAAATTCAAAACATAATTGAATTTTTTAATTACAACTTTAAAGACTCAGAAAATAATTACGGTATAGTAGAAAAAGAATTTTCTATTATTATAAAAACATCACTGCGCATCAATCATTAAAGCTCAAAAATAATTATATTTACGGATAAAAGAACATTATAAACTACGATAACTTCAAATTTAATATAATAGAAATTTGGAGAGAGATTATCAAAGAATTTTGCGTAGAAATAAAAAACATTAAAGAAAAGAATAACATAATTTTAGATTATTTATTAAGATTATGTGTACTTAAAGGTACGTACGAAAATAATTTTTTTTGAAATCATCGAGAAAAAACCAAAATGAAATACATGAACTCTTTGGACACACAGGAATCACTAAAAACTTAATGTATGTATGAAATATTAGATAAAAAACAAAATAAATAAATTCAAAAATTAATTAAAAATTGTGAAATATGTCAACACATAAAACCTTTTAAAGTAATTATGAAATTTAAAAAAGCATGATAATTGTAGACAATTATAAAGATGTAATAGCAATGAACTAGATAATTCACACATAACTAAACTCTCGCCTATATAACATAATCAATTCCATATTTTAGTCATTACCGATTTTTTATCAAATACACCATTTCATAGATTGTTAATGATATCAATAAAATTACGATTTTTTTAAAAAAAAACTAATACATACGTGAAACCGCATAGTAAGTCAATTAAAATCCTGTGTGATATAGGAAGTCAATTCACATCAGAGTTTTTAATTACATATTGTCGAAATAAAAACATATAAATAAAATTTATCGTTACCTAATACACCAATCAACAACTCAATTGTCAAAAGAAATATAAAAAAATGAAATAATGAGATATACAAAAGAAAATTTTTCAAAAAAACGAAATTTTAAAACTAATTTATTTTAGAATAAATATTCTGCTTCACGAAACTTAAAATTCTTTACACTAAGTATATGTCATCAAATAACCTTTTTGTGAAATCTACATTCACCCAAAACTTCATCAAAATTATCAAAAACCAAACAGAGAATGATAGACAATGGGAAAAGGATTTTTATAGGAAACAATATAAAAAAATACGTTTTTTAAAATAAATAAATATTTGTTTTAAAGAAACAAAACCCTGAGGAAAATTTCCTACTTATGAAAAGGTCCATTTATAGCAAAAGAAATTACAAAAAATAAATTACTGGTTCGTAAATTATGGTCAATGCAATGTATAAGCATGAGTAACATAAGAACAGCCGGAGTAGAGATAGACTGTCTGAGAAAACTATTTATGAAATGTTTTGCTATATATATAACCAATAAGTTTATAAGACACTATAATGTGTTTATATAGGTCTTTTCAGGTACAGTTTTTATTTTAAGCTGAAATTGGAGGTTAAAGGTATAAAAGAAGAGTTTAAATAAAAATTAAATCGTAGATAAAATCTTATAATTATTCTAAAAGCTAAGAGAAAAATATTTAAGGAAGACAGTCTCCGATAAATCCACTTTTATTTCGTGATCTCATGAATCTACCGATATCATTACGAGTAGTTCCAGACAATATTATTATAATTATCATAATTTTTCAGTCTAAATTACAAAAATGCCGAATTCGCTGTAATATTTTCAAATAGGCCCATAAAAAAATTATAAAAAAGTTTCATTTACAGAAAATATATTATAAAGAAAAAAAACACCCAATTCAATTTCTAATATAGTTAAAAGTTTGAACAAAGCAACTTTTTTTCATTTTTATATTCCACTTTTTTCATATTATATTAACCTGTTTCGATCTATATTACACTTTTTTCATTTATATATTCCTCTTTTTATTATTATTTTCGCGATTAAATAATCTATTTTAAGTATAATTGAGACAAATAATCGTGGTCAAAACACAGTTATAAATCTTTTAAATTTAAATACCGATTTCAAATCGTGTTTTAAGCCACTAGTTTCCTAATCTGTTAATTATTCAAACCATAAAAATGAATTCATTTTAAAACTAAAAAAACTCTTAGTTTTATTGTGTTTTGAGAAAATTCTTATTTATAATCACAAACAAATAGGCATCGGCTTTTTTATGCTACCTTAAAGTTTAAATAATAACTGTCAAATATATTAAAAAAATGATTAGCAATGATATTTTTCGACAATCAGAACTCCTTTAAACTTTCTCGCTGTAAAAATATCTTTTTATTCTAATTTTTGGCCGAAATTGTTATAATTTTAAGTCTTTTAATTGAATTGAAATTATTTTGTATATATCGTTTGCCATTTATGTTAGTATGTCACGCATATTAAAGATTTACTTCGTGTAATTTATTATTTTTGCCTAATTTGTTCTTTACTTTACTTTTTGTACCATTTGATATTTAAAATGAATTCTCAAATATTTTAAATTAAAATAAAATACATCTTTAATTATATAAAACGAATATGTCTGTGGATCTCTCTATCTATGAACGAAATCCCTAAAATAACCCTCTATTATATAATCATTATTATTGAATACAATATCAATGGTGCTCTGAGTTTCGCACTGTTTGTAAAAACATTTATATTTGCTTAATCTTTGATTTTAACCCTAAACAATTTTTGACACATTTTTGAGCATAAAATTTTAACTCATGCACAAATTTGTTCAATAAATTTTCCACTAATGCACAAATTTTTCCATAAAATTTTTCTAATGCACAAATTTGAGCAAAAAATTTTCTATCTTATACAAATTTGAGAATGAAATTTTCCAATTTTGCACAAATTAGAGCATAAAATTTTCCACTCATGGACAAATTTGTGCATAGAAATTTTTACATACAACAAATTTACCATAAAATAAAAAAAATTGTGTCTAATATTCCTTACGCACACCCACCTCTAAAAAATATCGTTAACTACTAAATATGGAATTATAAAAAGGTATATTTTTATATACATATTGTAAAGATAGGTTTTAAATATAAGTCGATATTACCATGATTAATAATTTTTTGGAAAAGCTGAAAGTTTGCTAAATTCGGTAACATTGGGTTATGTTAGCAGGGAACTACAGCGATAGATAAACTATAGTACTCGCTATGAAATTTTTTTAATAAAAAACTATAGTTATTTCTTAGTTTTAATAAGAATATTCGATTCTAACATTCCTTAAACACTATCTCTATAAAATTCTAATAAATTATCAAATATGAAAATGTAAAAGTATAATAGAAATTTCTTGATATTGTTTTATATACATATTTTAGAAATCAGTATTTAAATAAACTTTATGAGCCGTCTTATATGTAAAAAAAGATTTCTAAAATATGTATATAAAACAATATAAAAAATTTTATACCTTGACATTTATATATTTAGTAACTTATTTAAATTTTCTAGAGATAGTGTCTAAGACACGAAATAATATAAATTACGGTATAAAGCTAAGATATTGTGAGGCTTGTTTAGAAAGATGCTTACCATGAGGTATGCATCTTTCTAAACAAAAGCAATTTTTTAAAATTTAATTAATCACACAATTAATTATAAATTAACGGATAAATTATTTTTGAATTGTGATGACATTATTTAGTTATTAAAAAATCTAAAAATATTATCAGCGTCAAAAAAATGTTAAAAATGTCACTGCATTTTTTAAAAAAAAAAATTATAGATTTACAATGCTAAAATACATTTGATGTCATAACTTTTATCAATTTAGATAAATATAAAATTTAAAAATTAGAAATTTTGAAGTATTTTCATTATATATCTCTTCAACGCAGATATAAGTTATAAGAAATTAACCTATTTTAAAGTTTGTCAAATGCCACAATAATGAAATTAAATTATAAATCAATTTGAAAAAATTAGCTTACAACATAAGTTTATTAATCACATTTTTAGTTTTGTAGCACTTGATGGTACACATCCAGCTATATTAAAAGTTTTTGGTCGAATTTTATTTAAAAGAAAATAAAATGGTGTTAAAAGATGCAATTTAGGTATTTTAATAGTTAAATAAATTTAATAGAAGAGTATACTTTATTTATTATGAGGCGAATTTAAAAATATATTTATGTATTTTAATAAATTGTTGAACTTGATTGGTTATAATTAATTTTAATTAAAAAAATAATAATTTATTAATTTATTTTCAATTTATTTTTTTTTTATTTTAATTCAAGGGTATTCTTGAAATAGGGATCTTTCTAAACAAGCCAAAATTGTTAAAATTTTTTATAAAATAAATTCGTGGCGAGTTATCGCGAAGAACTTGCTGCGCTCTTAGCGAGTTATAGTGCAGTGTAGGCTTATATTGTAAACTGATTATTAGAATATGTATATAAAAAAATATATAGTGAAAATTTTATACTTTTTGCTTATCCTTATTACGTAGTTTATGATATTTTTTAAAGAGGTTAGGTAAGCCTTCTAAAAAAACCGATTACAATTAAAAAAATTTAAAAAATTCATAAAAACATGGACTTTTAGAATCTTGGAATTTATTCTTTCATTCATTTTTTAAAATTTCTAAAAAAAAATTCAAATAGTTTTTTAAAAAAATCCTTTTTTTGAAAAATAAGCAATAAAAAATTTTCTAACTAAATCGTTTAGGTCTGAGAGAATATAACTCTTCAATTGGATTAAAATGTTTCGATTATAGAGGTAAAAACTTTAAAGTGTAATTACTTCGGAGAAGAACATCGTTACTTCAGCTGTTTTTTGTATAGATGGATTGTCCATAAGTATATACTTCTTTTCGGCGTTTAGCTGTGCTGGTAATAGTGTTTCAATAAATTCAATTATTTCGACATATTTAAAGCTCTTAACCTTTACCTTATATACCAGAACTATTTGATGAGTTATAGCACATAACACAGACACATTTGTGTTTTTGAATTCTGCATATTAATAAAACACTTGGTATTTTCAGGTGAGTACCCAAATCTTTGATATTTGTGTAAATTGTGCCTGTTTCGTCAAGAAAGACAAGCTGTTGATCATTGATTATAAGGTTTTAATTTCCATATAATGCTCTCAAAGATTTATTTAAATTACTATTTTATTATTCTGTGTGATAAGAGTAAGGTCCTTCCTTGTGTAACCAATTAACTTAATTATTATTTATACTGTTTAAGCTAAATAATCGACTTGTACATTATAAGATATTAGTTTTTTCACTTAAAGATTTAAGTGAGTCGCGGGGATTGAATGATAGTTCGCATGTGATGATATTTTTTTCTTGAGTGTAATCTTTCTTGTTTAACAATCTTTCCTAGGCTGATTAAAAAACTTTAGAAATAACCTAAGCTCTATTCTAGATACATATTTTTTGAATTTATAACTTTTTTCATACATATCTATAGAAAAAAGAGAGATTTTGACCGTTTTTTACCATGAAAAAGAACGGAATATAAAAATTTACACTTTATTTTAATATAAAAATAAGGGAAAAACTGGCTTAAAACTATAATGAGCAAAAGAAACGGTCAATATCAAAAAAGAGACATCTTTCAATTCATATTTTGCAGTCAAGAGTCCTAAAAAACATTATATAGTAATTTTTTTATCGTTTGTTCTTTTCTAACTGTGGTGATTACTGTTTCATTTCTATTTCGTTTATTACCTCTAAAAAATCAGCGTCTTCACTACTTCTGTTTATAAAAGAAAAAATTTTATGGGGTCATAAAAATTTAAAAACTTAAAAAAATGGAATATGAAAATAAAAAAGTGTAATATAAAAATGAAAAATGTCAACAGAAAAATAAAAAATATGGAATATAAAATAAAAAAGAGGAATATAAAAATGACAATAGTGGAATATAAAAATGGAAAAAAATAGAATATAATACTGAAAAAGGAAGAATATAATAATGAAAATAGCTGTAATATTTGTTCAATATTTTACAAATAAATTTTATAACACTCAATATTTTATTAATAGAATTTTTTTAAAAATATCACGAAACCCTAGCTTATACCACCAAAAAATTTAAATTTTGTTTAGAGGTTACACATTTTATACAAAAGGCGTAAGATTCCTATTTTTTATAAACTGATTATTTAATTCATTTGATAAGTAAGAGAAGATTTTTTTTTAAAATAGGTTTTCTACGATTCGGCTTGTAAGCAGTATTATATTGAGTTGTTTTAGTGTACTTATATAATTTAATTATCATAATATATCATTTAAGCCGAAGATATCCTCTTATTAAAAGGATTAGCTAGGCGAGACATTTCTGTAAAAAGTACTGAATATGAAAAAAACTAATGAAAAGGTCTTTAATTACCTGTATCTGGCTTAGTAATTTATTGTGGAAAATAGAGTATTAAGTTGAGTATTTAGGGGCTTAGAAGACACGTATTATGTCGAGCGCGCAGTACTCGACTTGCCACAAAACCAAGAGTTTTTATTATTTTAACTTATATACTGTTATTTTTTTCATATATTGATTTTTATTAATTTTATTTTATAAAATTTTTATTAAATTTTTGTTTACAAGGATCGAACCCAATATATAATACAGTCAACCTTCTATTATATGCAAAAAATGGGGATTTATCAAAATTTAGCAGAAAAATGGGGGGGGCAGAAAAATGGGGGGCAGAAAAATGGGGGGGCAGAAAAATGAAGAAAAATTTTTTTATTTTTTTTAAACCAATTAATGAGAGTTTTATAACAAGAATTTTTTTGATTTGAATTTTCTTTTCGATTTCTTTTAACAATTCAAAAATTTATTGATCAAAATTTTCTTTCTTAAATAGATAATTTTTTAAAGTTTTTAAAGATATCACGGCTTCTGAATAAGATATATCTTTTATTTCCGATTCACTATCAGTAGAATTTATGTCATTTTCTTCAATGTCAGTATTGTCTCTATTAGATGATTTACATTTTATAAAATCAAAATTTATAAATTCGGGTTTGAAATTTAAAAATTCATCTTCA
>SDVU01000161.1:0-18919 GCA_016256075.1 Dictyocoela muelleri | reverse complement strand
AAAATCTGAAAAGATTGCGGGGGTTTGACAACAGCGTTTCAAGTTCTGTTCGTGTATACATAGGGGTTATTATTTTTCATTAAAAAAAACGTGGGCCCTTAATATCGATTTTTACCTAAGAAAATTATTTTTAATAAAAATTTAATATTCTAGAAGACGCAAATTTTTATATAATATTAGGTAACGAGTTTTTGACTGCGAATGACGCATTAATTAACTTTTCAGACAAGTATATTATTTTAAATGATTTAAAATTCGAAATTTTAGATAAAATACAAAATGAATGGAATGTAAGTCCGGATAAGAAAATTTTAAATAAAACACGTTCAGCATATATTTCCAAAAATTTTAAAGCATCTATTCAAGAATTAATTAATGACGCGAAGTCAAGAAACCCTTTAATGGGCAGTATAAATAAAATCGAGCATTTTATAAAATTAAAAAATTCAGAAATAGACATTAAAGCCAAACCATACCCTATTCCTTATAAAATATACGATTCTTTAAAAAGTGAAATAAACAGATTGTTAGAAATGAAAATTATAGTCAAAAGCAATTCAGTTTTTTCTAATCCATGTTTTCTAATACTCAAAAAGAATAAACAAATTAGAATTGTAACAGATTTTAGAAAATTAAACACTATCACTTTCAAAGAATGTTTCCCATTACCTGACATCCAAGATATGCTCAGAAATTTAAATGGATACAAAATATTTTCGGCAATTGATTTAAATCAAGGTTTTTATCAAATACCAGTTCATAAAAATGATCAATATAAAACAAGTTTTGTTTTACCTTGGGGCAGTATGAGTATACTGTAATGCCTTTTGGTCTGTCTAATGCACCCCGAACTTTTCAAAGAGCCATGAATTCACTTTTTTGCAATTATAAGAGAATTAAGGTATATATGGACGATCTTTTAATTCACAGTCCAGACGAAGAGACTCATATAAATGATTTGAAATGAGTTTTTAATATTCTTTTGAAAAATAACATTTCAATAAATTTTGAAAAGAGTGTATTTGGAAAATCAGAATTAAGATATTTGGGGCACATTATTGATGATGAGGGTATTAAAGCAAATACAAATAAACTCAAAGAGACAGTTAAAAAATTAGAAATAAAAACTCGGAAAGATATCCAACGGTTAAATGGATTGTTAAACTGGTTCCGTCCTTTTATTCCAAATCTTAACACAAAAATATGTTTTCTTACCGATAAATTAAAAAATGACAAAAAGTTTAAATCTCTTACGAGAAATGAAATTGATAAAATCAATAATATCTTAAAAAGTCTCGAGAACTCTATTAAACTATATTACCCGGATCACACTAAAAGTTTTCATATTCATTAAGACGAATAAAATAGTAGTTTCGGATCTGTAATTACGCAAAATGACAAAATAAATGCCCTTCATAGTGGAAAATTTAAAAAGCCACAGTTTAATTACAGCATAGGAGAAAAGGAATTATTAAGTATTATTGAATGCATAAAATTTTTTCAAAAAATTCTTTATGGTAGCAAACTTTATATTTATACAGATCATCATAATTTGACATCTATTGTTCCAGGAAATACCTCAAGATTAGAACGCTGGAAAATATTTTTACAAGAATATGATATTACTTGGCACTTTATAAAACGTAAAAACAATGCTATAGCAGATATATTAAGCCGATCTAAAGAAATCAGCTCAAACTCAGATTTTAGTAGGAATGCATATATTAGTAAATTAGTAAATTAGTAAATCTAAAATACAACAAAATTTTTAATCATAAGAATCAGTTTTTAAATAAAATAAGAGGTAAAATAGTTCTTAATTACAATATAAATCAATTGGCAAAAGAAATACATATTGAATTAGGACATATGAGCATTATAAAATCTATGCACATGCTTAGAAATTTGAAAAATGTCAAAAATTTAAAAGACGAATTAAAAAGGGTAACTCTTGAATGTATAAAATGTAAAACTCACAAACCTAACAAAATTAAAAACATAATTTATTTTGATAAACATTTAGAAGCTTCAAATGTTTATGAAAAATAATCAATAGACATTTTAGGTCCCTTAAATCTTGTAAATTTCAAACATGAATTAGACAATGATAAAATTTTCTTTTTAAATTGTACAGATATTTATTCAAGATATACGGAGTGTTATCCAACAAATAAGATTTCTTCACTTGAAATAAGCAAAATTTTCAAAAATAAATGGTTAAAAAATTTTCCTTGTCCGAAAGAGATAATAATGGACAATAGAACACAATTAAGAGGATCCCCGTTCAGAAATATTCTCAAGGAAAATGAGATTAAAGAATTTTTTATTTCGCCTTATTCACCGCAATCAAATGGCATATCTGAAAGACTTAATCAAAAAATCCTGAATGCAATACGCACCTTTGATGATGATTTCAAAGAATTCAGATCATAATTTTGCAAAGTTTAAACTTCACACCAAATCGATCTACTGGTTTAACACCTTATGAAATAGTTACAGAATGTGATATGATAATTCAAAACCCAATTGTTAACCTCAAGGAAAAAATAGAAATGGCCAAAAATAAAGTTAATTCAGAATCAAAAAAGCAAATGAATAAAAACTTCAAACCTTATGATATTTCAAAATTAAAAAGATTATTTATAAAGGCTAAAAGAAAAAATAAACTCGATTATTTTTGGGAAGGGCCATATGAAATTGTTGATTATAAAAAAGGTAATAAGACTATAAAAATTAAAATAGATGATAAGAATTATATATTAAGTGTGAGAAATGTATCCTTTGATTTTGAAGAGAGGCAATATGTTGGATTGTCAAAATTGTGACAATCATTGTTAGGTGTTTAACGAATCATTGGTAATTAAATATGTAACGATTTATGTTATATAATTATTAAATTGCTATTGGTTAATGTTAAGGAGTTGAAACGTAAATTGAGATTTAAAAGTATAAAAAGAGTGAGGATTTTTAATAAAGATGCTTTACCCAAACTCTTCCTATAAATCTTATTACAATGATAAAAAAAGGTCTTTTATGAAACAAGGCACTTACATTAAAATGAATGTATCGAACAACCACAGTTGTATATCGATATACTGTCATAAATTGACAGGTTGCGCCGGGGTCTTCCGAGGTTCCGTCACCAAGCTGTATGCGATTTTCGTTTTATCAATGACTCGGCAAGATTCAGGTAATTAATGGCTTTTCATGAATTTTTATTTTTTACTATTTTTTGCCGAGATGCGTCGCCGCATTCATGCACACACATAGGAGAGTCTCTTCTGCTTCATTGTAATATTAGACTAAGTCTTAATCAGCTATACATCACTGTAAAAACACCATATTTATACTATATTTCTAAATTATTGACCGCTTAATATCATCCATCATTATTTATTAAAGATTGACGTCAGCGTGATTCGAGCCTCGATACTTAAATTTTACATTAAAGAGTTTTATCGCTGTGAAATCTGCATTTTAAGAAGATAATAAAATAAAATGATTCTCCATCGGCTTGGCCCCCTCCACTTTAAAAATTTAAATCGCCTTTCGGCATAAATGAAACTATTTTTTTATTTAGGCTAGATAGCTCAGTGGTTAACACTCTTGAATGTATATTTAAGTATCGGGGTTCGAATCCTGCTGACGTCACTCTTTAATAAATAATGAGGGAATGAAATTAAGCGGTAAAAACTATAGAAATATAGTAGTAATATACAATTGTTCCAGTGTAGTATAGCTGATTAAGACTTAGTCTAATATTACAATGAAGCAGAAAAGACTCTCCTAGGTGTGTAGAGTAATGCGGTGACGCATCTCGGCAAAAAGTATTGAAAAATAAAAATTCATGAAAAGCCATTAATTACCTGTATCCTGCCGAGTCATTGATAAAACGAAAATCGCATACAGCTTGGCTTCTATGTAGCTTAGGAAGTGACGTATTATTGGAACACCAAGAACCAAAGGTCACTGACCACGGTAGGAGACAACTCTCCGGGTTGGCAGCTATGGATGTGGTCATCAAGTAATATATTATCTTCTTCAAATTTGAATTTTTATTATTTAATTTGACTTGACGAATTTATTATAGAAACTGGAACTTACAGATTGATCAATAACACATATATGAGAATGAAAAGTCTAATAAAACTAACCGTCCATATTTAGTGATCCGCTTCGCATAGAATCTCTTGAAGCCATATAATTTTAAAAGTAGTGTATAACTGTAAAAAGTTTTCCTCTCTTCGTATTTCTGCGCCGCTCTCGGCCGTTATTTAAAATCCCAAATTCAATTATTAATATTTAAATGGCAATTAAAATTATATAAAAATTATAGTTAGCGGGTCTTCTTTAGAATGTTGTCAAACTCTAAATAGCTACCTTGGATTTAATATTCTGAAAAAATCAATTTTTAAGAAGTCAATTTTATACAATTTAAATGATTATTTAATGAAGAATGAAATTAAGCGGTCAATAACTATAGTAATATACAGTTGCTTTAGTGTGATGTAGCTAATTAAGATCTGGTATAATATGATAATAAAACAGAAAAGACATACACAGCTGGTAGATTATTATGGTGATAAATCTCGACAAAAATATAGAAAATATTTATTTATGGACTGCCTATAATACATGTATCTTGCCGAGCCATTGATAAAACAAAAATCGCGTATACAGTATTGCCTCTAGGCAGCATATGAGTGACATATTACTTGAATACAAGAACCGACTCCCTAAAGACTATGGTTAGTGACATCATTAGGATGGAAAATTATGGATATTTGCCGCATGTATCTTATATTAAATAATTATAAAAAAAATTTATTTAAAAGTAATAAAAAAATATTTAAAATTAAATTTTAATTTCATTGAAAAAAATAAAAATTATTTGCTATTAGTAATCACTTTTCTTTTACGGCAAGAAGAATCAGAACATCGGGAAATATTATTTTATTTAAGCGTCTATGGGTTTTTAACATAGACAATCATGAGCAATTTGAAAAATTGGGTGTTTTTTAATTTAATTTTAAAAAAAATCAAAAAGATTATAAATTTTGATAAAGAAATAATTTACACTTAAAAAATATATTTTGAAGGAGTGTGATATTTTCAAAAAAAAATCAACATTTTGATTCGTTTTGGAATGTTGCCCAGTTTCAAAAATTGAGCAACATTATAAGGAAGATCCATTGTAATCATACATTTTTAATAAGACCAGATAGCTCAGTGTTCAACACTCTTGAATGTAAAATTTAAATATCGATGTTCGAATCCAGCAAATTCACTCTTTAATAAATAATGAGGGAATGACATTAAGTGGTCATAACTATATAATTATAGTATAATATACAGTTGTAGTGCGGTATAGCTGATTATGACTTGGTCTAATATGACAATGAAGCAGAAAGGACTCTCCTAGGTGTGGGGATGAGTGCGGCGACGCACCTTGGTAAAAAGTAGTGAAAAATAAAAAAAATAATGAAAAGGCCACTAATTACCCGTATCCTGCTGAGTCATTGATAAAACGAAAATCGCATATACAGCTGGGCCTCTGGGTGGCTCAGTAGTGACGTATTATTTGAACACCAAGAACAAAAATTCTAAAGACCACGGTAGTAGGCAACTCTGTAGGTATGCAGCTATGGATGTTGTCAGCATGTGAATATATATACATTTGAAAATAAATAAAAAATTATAGAAGATTTTAATATAAAAAAATAAATAAGAGACTTCAATATTAAAAAGGGAAGGTTAATATTAAAAATGTATTAATGATTTTAATCAACTCGGTTTTCATAAAAATGTAAATAAATCGGGATGAAAATAAAATCCCCGCTTGATACACCATATTCATACGCCACATCTTGAGTTATAAAATCAAATGGTGCCAAAGGATGTATTATCGGAACTGTATCACAATTAATAAAACTGACGAGTGAATTTTTAAAAATAAATTGATCGTTTTCACTTAATAAAAACTGAATAGGGGCGACAAAGTTGTTTGCGTTTATATTTTGCAAATTGTCATTATTTGTTATAATTTCTGGGAAGCTTTCAATATCAGTAACTTGTTGGTTCTGTGGTAAAAAATCTCCCGAGTCGTTTAAGATGAATTTTTGATATACGTGATTAAAGGGAAAATTATTAGTATTAAATGTTTTTGCACTTTTTGAAACTGATTGACTTTGACTGGCTATGAAGTTATTTGGTTGATATTTTTCTTTCGCCTTTATTTCCTGTCGATTTAAGATCTTTTGATTTTGCAATATTTTTTTAAATTTTAAATTTTCATTTGTTAATTCCCCATGAGATGGTAAATCTTTTTGTCCTGTAAAATCGGGTTTATTTAATAAATCGGAATTATTTTTCAAATCAGTTCGAGTTAATAGCTTACTTATTGTTCCATCCACATTCTGAAATACCGATTTATTCGGAACTATTGAATTATTCCGAAATATTGAATTATTCCGAAATATTGAATTATTCTGAACAATCGAATTATTCTGAATTATTGAATTATTTTGAACCATCGATTTATTTTGAACCATCGATTTATTTCGAATTTTTGATTCTTCTTTGATTTCTAATGGTTTTGGATTTTTATAGTAATAATTTCCCATTCTCTTTGGGCAAAAATTCTGTTCATATACTGACTTATTTTCAATAGCTGATTTTTTTTGAATATTTGATTCATCAGTTTGTTTTGAATTATATTCATATTTTAGAGGCTGGATGAATTTTTCTTCTCTCCCATTTTCAAAGACTTTCGGGTTTTTTGATTCCATTATTTCTCCCTGAATTGAATTTATCTCGTAGCCTTTTTGTGGTTTTTGTTTTTCTGAAATATTAGTTTCAGGTATATTACTATCATCACACACTAAACTGTTTTCGTGAACTGCATTGGTTGATAATTTTTCTTCAATCATTGATTTTTTTCGCATTGAATGATATTTTTTACGTTTTAATCGTTTATAAAATCCTATTTCTTTAAGCGAAATTGTTATTTTTGGCGGAGAATCTGATTGACAGTCTTTTAAAGATGGGTTTATAATTTCATTTTTTTCATTTTTTTCATTTTTTTCATTTTTTTCATTTTTTTCATTTTTTTCATTTTTTTCATATTTTTCGTCTTTTTCATTATTTTCACCTTTTTCATCATTTTCATCATTCTTAAGCACAGGCTGAGATTCCTTAACATATTTTGCGATTTTAGGTTGTGAAATTTTTTTTTGATATTCAATTAGAGTGTTATTAGTATAATCATCGTTGATATTTTTTTTATTGAAATAAATAAGTGCGTCGTTTTTTCTAATAATTTCAGGGTCAATATTTATTTTAACACAAAATTGATATTGGTGTAATGGCCTTGAAAATATTTTTTCCGACATATAATATTTGTCATTAGATACTTCATTTATGATCTTTCCTTTAATAAAATCATTCGATTGAATATCAGATGAATTTTCGAGACAACTTAAATTTTTATCAGGTATCATAACAAATATATGCCTATTATTCTTATTAGCAGGAAAAAATGCCTCTATAGTACCGTCTTTATTCAAAACATACCACTTTTTACGAATTGTATAAACTAGAGCAGCATCTAAATTTTCTGTATTTAGATATTTTACGGCATTTAAATATGCTTTTCTTCTATAATAGAGAGGTACTATTTTTTTAAGTGATAATAATTTACTAGTTTCTCGATTTAACTCCACAATAGTTATATAGTTGCATATAACACTCATTAAAAATAAAAAATACCCATACATAAGAGATAAATCACATTTTTTTTATATTTTTTGATTTATATTTTTTGATTTTTATTTTTTTTTGATTTTATGCTTTTTTTTATTTTCTTTTTTTGATTTTTTTTTTGATTTTTTATTTTTTTAGATTTTTTTTTAGACTTTTACTTTTTTTTAGATTTTTATTTTCATCCTTGCGTCGCGTTTCGCCCCGCGGGGCGAATAGCGACGGTTTTCGACAGAAAAATCTTTTTTTACCTTAATGCCTAATATAAATTATGGAAACCCTGAAATAATATCGTCAAAAAGAGTCGGGAAAATTATTTTATATAATGGATATAGCTATTCGGTCAGGAATAAAAACCACATACATATATTCCGGAGGTGTTCTAATCGTAAATGCAGTGGCTCGGTAGTAACTTCAAATAATTATACAATTTTAAGTGAAAAAAATTCATAACCACTTGCAAAATTTTGGAGAAAACGAAGCTTTATACACCAAAGAATTTATAAAACAAAGGTCTTTATCTACTGAAGAAACTTCAAGGAACATTGTGAATTTTGCAATCAAAAATTTATCGCCAGAAGCAATAATAAAATCGAACAAATATGAGAGCCAGATAGCTCAGTGGTTAACACTCTTTAATGTAAAATTTAAGTATCGTGGTTTGAATCCCGCAGACGTCACTCTTTAATAAATAATAGGGAATGACATTAAGCGGTCATAACTATATAATTATAGTTAATATACAGTTGTCCAGTGTGGTATAGCTGATTAAGACTTAGTATAATATGACAATGAAGCAGAAAGGACTCTCCTAGGTCTGGGGATGATTGCGGCGACGCATATCGACAAAAAGTAGTGAAAAAATAAAGAATTCATGAAAAGCCACTAATTACCTGTATCCTGCTGAGTCATTGTTAAAACGAAGATCGCATATACAGCTGGGATTCTGGATAGCGTAGGAAGTGACATATTATTGGAACACTAAGAGCCCAAGGTCACAGACCACGGTAGGAGACAACTCTCTTGGCTGGCAGCTATGGATGTTGTCAACGTGTAATATATATTACAAATATGAGAACTTTCGAAAAATGTGTCAAAAACTCGAAAAAATATGAATATTTTGATAAATAATAACCAATTTGATATTTGTGATTTAATTAAAGAACACCAAAAGGATGATTTTTTTATTTATATGATTCCAGGATTGAATGTCAAAATCGCATTATTATATTTATTACAAAAGAAAATTTATATCATCTATCTATGTGTTCTACTTGGATAGCTGATGGAACATTCCGATCATGTCATGGAAAATTTTATCAAATATATACAATTTTAGGCATTTTTGAATGTAAATTTTTTCCGTTAGTTTATTTTTTTACAAAAAAAACGCAAATTTCATATGAAAAAGGATTTTTGTTTTTGAAAAATAATTAAAAAACTTACCCGAAAATAATTATTATGGATTTTAAACAATCAGCAATGATATCATTTGCTAAAATTTATCTCGAAACACAAATAAACGATTGTTTTTTTTTTATTTTTGACAGAATATTTACAGATTTCTTCAAAAAAATAAACTAGCTAATCATTACAAGGAAAATAATTCCTTTAGAAATGATGTAAAATGATTATGGCTTGTGCTTTTTTGCCACCCAATGAAATACCAAAAAATGTTCTTCTTTATGAAGAAATTTAAATAATAAAAGCTATAACAAGAATATTTTTGAAATTTGTAATTGGTTTATGGAACTTTATTTAAAGAATGATTTCAAAGAACGTATTAATGTTTTTTTTATTTTGGAGTTCCTATATAAGAATTTTGTCCGATTGTTCCATTACAACGAATCCAATTGAAGGCTGGACCGATCATTGAATTTTAACATTCGTATTCCTCATCCAAGTATAACAATTTTAGTAGAAGAATTGATAAAGGAGCAAAACAAAGTTAAATTTGAAATTATTAAATTACTTCACAACCGATATACAGTTACAAATAATCTAAATAATGAATCGCGATTTAGGAAGCCCAATTCGGAGTATGATATATTTTATGATCTTTTTTTAAAATATATTGCTTCTTTATTTGAAATAAAAACTAATTGATCATTTTTTTTAACATCATTTTTTTTAATTTTATTTAAATAACTAATTTTTTTTTGACATTTAACATATAAAAATTAACAAGCAATGTTTTTTTCTGGCGAAAACCGTCGCCTTTCGACCCATGGGGCGAATCGCGACGAGCTTATTTTATTTTTGAATTTTGAAATTTGATTTTTGATTTTTGAATTTTGAATTTTGATTTTTGATTTTTGATTTTTGATTAATTTTTTAATTTCTAGATTAAATAGTTGCAATTTCTATAAATAAAAGTTTAAGAGATGGATTTATTTTTAAAAATATTATTTTACTAAATTTTTTGATTTAAAAATGATATCTTAAAAAATTTTTGATTTAAAAATTTTGTTAAGAAAGTTTGAATTTTTTACCTGTAGTATCATAATTATGTCTCAGTAATTAAAAATACTAAAACATATGTAAAGACCTAATGGCTTGAATTTTGACACACTTGAATTTAAGTATCGTGGTTCGAACTATTTTAAAGGCACTTTAATAAATAATTGGGATTGGCATTTAGCAGTCCTAAATAATGTAGTGATTACATGTTCTCGGGAGGAGATGACCTTAAATAAAGAAGTATCTTTCAAAATGTTCAATTGTTAGTGTTTTTGGAGTGTGCCAATATTCCGCCCGGGCGCTTTTCTTTTAGTTTAGTGGGTACCTTTGTTAAATCTTACTTGCATTTATCCGGAAACATGTTTATTCTTTGGCATTCACCTTACAAATCTTCAAGTGATTAATTAAAAGAAGTGAAAGTGACTTTAAGATTTTTTGATTAATTAAATGGTGGTAGTTTTTTGCGGGGAATAATTAATAGCATGGATATTTGTATCTCATATCATTAATTTAAATTTCTGGATATTCGCAGCATATGGATGTGACATACTGTTTTTTCGGGTTGTTATAGCTGATTAAGACTTGATCTAACATGACAATAAAACATAAAAGATTCGGATCTGGTGCCACCGGGGAAGTTTGCATTAGATTTGAATATTCTGCTATTTTGAGGTAAAAACGTTATTTTTCAGGTCAAAATCGGCTATACGTGTGTTTTACCTCATTTAAAACTTAAATTTGTAAAATATATTTTTTAAAAAAAATATAATTTTAGGAAATTTCATCTAAAGTTAAATCTTTATATTTTACAGTCAATTATTTCTATTTGCAGTGAAATCCTTTTTTTAATGATAAAATCTCTTCATATAATAGTGGAATCTACAGTATAAAATATCACATGCATTTGAAAATTTTTATTTAAAAATTTTTATCGTAAAATCTTATTTATCATAAATTTAAAAAAAAAGTTACCCATGAAAATAAGTTTTTATGCTGGTGCAGAATCAACCTTTGGATATAAAAATATTTCCATTGATCAGAAACAATCAGAAGAAATTAGTAATTTAAAATTTTTGATAAAATTTCTTAAAAGCAACTATAAAATTATTGATAATAACCTCTTCACAGATGATAACGATATTATGCCCGGAAATTTATGCATTATTAATGATGTTGATTATCAATTAAGAAATGGAATTGAAAGTCCATTGAATGTTGATGATGAAATTCATTTTATTTCCACTATGCATGGAGGTTAATTAAAATTTTCGAGAAAAATATTTTAAAATTTTATTTTGAAGATTTAATTTTAAAAAAAATATTAATCTATTTACAGGGTTTTTCATAGTTATAACCCCCTTTTGCCATGGTTATGGCCCCTTTTTTCAAAGTTATAGACCCCCTTTGCCATAGTTATAGACCCATTTTTCAAAGTTATAAAAACGGTTTTCCAGAGTTATAGACCTGGTTTTCCATAGTTATAGGCACCTTTTGCCATAGTTATAGACCCCATTTTTCATAGTTATTGACCCATTTTTTTAGAGTTATAACCCTATTTTTTTCAGAGTTAAGACCCATTTTTTAAGAATTATAGATCCATTTTATCAGAGTTATAGATCCATTTTATCAGAGTTATAGAACCATTTTTTCAAAGTTATAAAAACGGGTTTCTGGAGTTATAGACCCGGGTTTCCAGAGTTATAAACCCGGGTTTCCAGAGTTATAGACCTTGTTTTCCAGAGTTATAGACCCGTGTTTCCAGAGTTATAGACCCATTTAAATATTTAACACAAATAAGTCCACACAAATAATACCTATGAATCACGAAAACGGTTAAATGTCAGTACTACCCAGTTCAGCAGCGAGATTTTACGTGAGGGGATAATAAATAAAATATATTATATATATATTACATGTTGACAACATCCATAGCTGTCAATCTGGAGAGTTGTCTCCTACCGTGGTCTATGACCTTTGGTTGATGAAGTTCCAATAAAACGTCACTTCCTAAGCTACCCAGAAGTCCAGATGTACCCGCGACTTTCGTTTTATAATGATTCAGCAGGATACAGGTAATTAGTGGCTTTTTATGAATTTTTATTTTTCACTATTTTTTTCTGAGATGCATCGGCGCATTCATCCCAACACCTATGAGAGTCCCTTCTGCTTCATTGTCATATTATACCAAGTCTTAATCAGCTATACCACTCTGAAACAACTGTATATTTTTAATATAATTATATAGTTTTTGACCGCTTAATGTCATTCCCTCATTATTTATTAAAGAGTGACGTCGGCGGGATTCAGACCACGATACTTAAATTTTACATTCAAGAGTGTTAACCACTGAGCTATCGGGCCTTTGGGATTTTCCTATAGTAAAGGTTTAAGCCGTTCACTCAGAGAATTAATATCTAACATCAACGTAAACCTTGTTTTATCATGTTTTACGTTTTTATTATCGCACTTTTTGTCCAAATCATACGTCTTGATGATTGATCTAATTTAAAGACTTGTCTCGTCTAAATTAAAAACATCTGCAATATTAAAGTCTTTCAATTTCTGTTTTAATAGTGTTATTAATTAGGCGTTTTGTGTGAATTCTGTGCTTGCTGGTTTAACACGCAATGAAATAAAGCTTAGAAGGTTTCTCTTAACGAAAATAATAACAAAATAAAGATAATTTTTTTTGCACATTCCAATGAGCACGCATAATATTCTATAGCGAGATTCATTAATGTATTTCTCGTAACTATGAACTTCTTGTTACGTATTTTATCGACCTTGTTAAGAATATAAGCGTATATATCTGCATATTTCGATTTGACCCTCGAATTATTTTCTTTACCATCCAATTGGGAATCCTCTGAGGAAAATTAGACAAGCTCACTTACATTTTTTTATTTGATCAGAGACTTGCTTGGAAACAGTATACCTCTTCATAAATCTTTAGTAGTATGTTTTTTTCTCGAAGTTGTTTTGCTATGTCTTTTTTTTGAAATTTTTTCGGTACTGTTCCAATATAAATAATCACCTTTGCAATATTAAAATTTTAGGAAAGAGAAAACTGTAAATTCTAACAAGGGTTATTTTAATGTGATAACTCCCGTAGTATAGATATTTTTCATTCTTCCTCTACGGTTGTAGATTTATGTTGTGGGGCCCGAAGGGAACCCACAATATAAATCTACAACCGTAGAGGAAGAATGAAAAATACCTATACTACGGGAGTTATCACATTAAAATAACCCTTGTTAAAATTTACAGTTTTCTCTTTCCTAAAATTTTAATATTGCAAAGGTGATTATTTATATTGGAACAGTACCCATTTATTTCATATTACAGTTGAAAAAGAACCTCTTTTACCACAAATGAAAGAATCAATTTCTAAAGTATTAGAGAGTAAATGAATACAAATGAAAACATTTTATTTCTGTATTATAAAAAGATTTACAATATTTTATAGCCAAAAAGACACAGACAAAAACTGTTTAAAGTTTATACAATGCATTATCCCCAATTAGACCAACATCTACAGAATGTGAAATGGTTTTTTTAGTTGCTGGAGGGTTTAGTAAAAAATTCTGTGCATCACTAAAGTATGATCTTTTGGATTCTTTAATTTACCTTAAGTACTATTTTATAGGCGAATAAAATTAATTCATTATAATTAAAGTACGCATCTCGGCAAAAAGTAGTAAATAATAAAAAATCATGAAAAGCCACAAATTACCTGTATGTTACTGTGTCATGGATAAAAAGAAAATCGCGTATACATTTAAGCTTCTGGGTAGCTTAGGAATTGACGTTTTATTGGAACACCAAGAACCGAAGGTCACAGACCACGGTAGAGGGCAACTTCCCGAGTTGGCAGCTATGGATGTTGTCTACATGTAATATAAATATAATTAAAGTAAAATATAAAGTTTTTGATCCATTTCGTTGAACAAACTACGTCTTTAAAACCATTTATCAATTTTTCGATTAATCGATTAAAACCGGTTATTTATATAAAAATAATGAAAAAACCCGGTTATTGAATTTACCGATTATTTACGACCCTAGACTCGACTAACCATTTTGAAACTCATAGTTTTGTTGAAATTATTTATTAGAATTTTTTTATTTTTTTTAAAAAAAGCAAATAAATTATTTTTAATACAAAGTAGCTAGTTTTATTTGTTATATCCATCATTTAAAAGAAGAGCTATTTAATTTGATACAAAAAATTTTGTAAAAAATTATTAGAAAAATTTGTTCATAGGCGGTAAGCGTCACCCCTCCTCTGGAATAAAAAGCTTGATTCATCGAATATTGCAAATGCAAGTGATATGTGATTAAGCTTAAAATCTTCTGAGAAGCTTATAACAAATATTCTTCTCTTTCTATGATGAGATATATCACATCATAGAAAGATAAAAATATTTGCTTTAAGCTTCTCAGAAGATTTTAAGCTTAATCACATATCACTTGCTATGCAATATTTGATTAATCAGCATTTTATTCCAGAGGAGAGGGGGCCTCAAACCCGGCTACGAACCGAAAAATTTTATTAAAAAATATTTTAAAAAAATTTGGTGTTATTGTAAATTTTTTTTGGGAAGAGGATTGGGAAATTTTGGAGTTTTTTAAAAATTTGCTGAAAATATTAATAAACCACAATATTAAATGTCAATGCAAAATAGCGTCTCTTTGCAAATTGTGTCTCTTTGCAAATTCTGTCCCCCCTTTTTAAAATTTAATTAAAAATTATTTTAATAAAAATGTTATTTTATAATAAAATTCTATTAAAGGCCTCACTACAAATTGTGTCACCTCTTAAAATTGTATTTTTCTATTAAAAAATTAAAAAAATCATTTTTTATATATAAAAATTTATAGTTTGAAGGTTGCTACAGATTTTGCCACCTTTAAAAACGTGATATTAAATTGATAAATTTAAATAATAAATATATTTTAATTATAATATATTAATTAACCCACATGGGAAGAGTAGTTTCAATACAAAGTGAAAACAAAAAAATAAATATTATTGTTTTTTGAGAAGTAATGTGTATTCTGAAGGAATGCGTAAAGATGAAAAGTAAATTTTTAGAAGAATGTGTTATAAATTTAAACTTTTAGAAAAATAACTTTACTATAATTTAAATGGTTGTTATGAAAAATTTATTTACGAATATGAGATTGATAAAATCAAAGAAATTATAACAAAGGCCAACTCATTTGATTATGTTAGACCTCGAGGAACATATGAAAAAATATGCGCAACTTAATGAGGAATTTATTACAAAGATATTATTGATTTTATATCAAAATGTGAAAATTGCATTAGAGAAAGAGTCCTTCATGTAAATAACTTTGTAACACTAATTATAACTTCTTGCCAACGAGAAAGAATGTTATCGATATTATTGATATGTGTCTAAATTCGTTTCTTTATGAATTGAAGCCGTCTTTGATATTTGAAGCCGCCTTTGATATTGAAGCCGCCTTTGATATTTGAAGCCGCCTTTGATATTTGAAGCCGCCTTTGATATTTGAAGCCGCCTTTGAAAAAATTATAAATTATAAAGTAAAAAATTTAATAATTATGCAGGGTTTCTCATATTTATAGCCCTATTTTTTCAAAGTTATAGACACATTTTCAAAGTTATAGACTTTTTTGTCAAGTTATAGACACATTTTTATAGAATTATAGACATATTTTTGCCAGAGTTATAGATTTTCTGCGAAAATTGGCATCGTTTAATAATTTTTCAATCCTTATTTATCAACCCTTATTTTTTAACCCTTATTTTTCAACCCTTATTTTTCAACCCTAATTTTTCAACCCTTATTTTTCAACACTTATTTTTTAACCCTTATTTTTCAACCCTTATTTTTCAACCATTATTTTCAAACCCTTATTTTTCGACCATTATTTTCCAACCCGTATTTTTTAACCCTTATCTTCTAACAAAGGTTAAAAAAGGGGTAAAAAATAAGGGTTTAAAAATAAGGGTAAAAAGGGGGGGGGGGGTTAAAAATGAGGGTTAAAAATGAGGGTTAAAAAATAAAGGTTGAAAAATTGTTGTTGAAAAATAAGGGTTTGAAAATAAAAGTAAAAAAATGGTCTAAAAAATAAGGGTTGGAAAATAAGGGTTACAACAAGGGTTAAGATTAGGGGTTAAAAAATAATTAATCGATGCTAAAGTTTCTGGAACATTTATATCTCTGTCAAAATCTGTCTATAACTCTATAAAAATGTGTCTATAACTTTGAAAAAAGGTCTATATTCTGAAAAAAGAGCCTATAACTTTAAAAATGGGTCTATAACGATGAAAACCCCTGCATATTTTTTTAATTTTTAACTTTATAATTTTTTAAAAGGCGGCTTCAAATATCAAAGACGGCTTCAAATATAAAAGGCGGCTTTAATTCATAAAGAACTCTATATTCTTCTCATAATGACAATTATAATTACATTTTTACTTTCATTGATTCATTTTCCAAATTTCCCGGACTTATGCATCAAAAAAACTCCGGGTTTTTTTTAGAAAGATGGCTGAACACAAGAGAAAGGTATTGCAATTAAAAAAATATAAATGAAATTTATTTTAAATTGGATTTTAAATTGGATTTTAAATTGGATTTTTAATTGGATTTTTTATTATATTTTCAATTATATTTTAAATTAGATTTTTACTTAGATTTTTAAATCTGTTTTTCAATTAAGTATATGCTTTAATATATCTTTGAATATAGCAATAAACTCTGTTATAGTTGCGTTGAGAAGATGTCTTCTTTTAAAACAGTAATGAGCCTACCAGTGATCAATATTTTCTCTCAAAACACATTTCTTTGCGCATAGTACTCTTATGATCTGACCAAAACACCTCAATGTTATTTGTGTGTGTCCCATCAGCATAAACAAACCTAGACTGTGATGTCTACTTTATGCAGAACTCCTAAATTTCGAGAAACCACGGGCTACGAGAGAATCCATCAGTGTGTAATATGCTAGCAACATGTATTTTTTCCTAGTAACGCTATTGTGAATTAATTACTTCTTCTATCATCAACGAGTTGCAAATAAAAATTACGCTGTAGCGTATTACAAATGACTCCCAGTATCCATACTTTGTCGGCGACTTCATCTGCAGTGTTTGAGAGTTTACGTATTATTCCTATGCGACAAATCGCAGTCTCATCTGCCTCCGCTATAACATTAAACCCTCCATGAATAATTGGTCTCTCATTCACATATCTAAAGGCACCATCTAACACTTTCTGCTTGAGAGATGAAATAGTCGCCTTACTTAATGATTGCCATAAACTCAAATGCTTGTAATTCACTTCTGATACAGCATATAAACTATGTATATGTATCTATTAATGGGCAACTTCGTATTTATTATACTATTTCGTTTTTGACATAAATAATTCAACAGCGATATATTATTTTATCTTTATCTCTCGCGATATATCCTTATCCTTGTAATATTATTGCACTTAGTACAAAATTTCTCTTTAAGTATTATATTATTCTCGCATAGGAAGGCGAAGGAGGCATTGATGTCAGTAAAAATCATGTCGAGACTCAAAACCATGGGGTTCTAAATTTTTCCAATTCAAAATTTATTTATTTATTTTTTTTTCTTGTTCAGGAAAATGGCTATATCATTAAATTTTATATAGCCATATTACTGAACTAGGCCCAATTTTTTTTTTAAAAATTTTTTTTAAAAAAAACATTTATATAAATAAGGTTTTTGGAATATTTTCAATAGTCATAACAGTGAATAATGACAAACACTTCCTCAAATCAAATATTAAATGAATTAGGAATACGAAGTGTCTATGGAAGGCCATATAATTCCCAGTCTCAAGGACAAATTATGCAGTTCAATAAAACTCTAAATAAAATCGGAATGTATACCAATTAACTATTTTGATTAGATAAACTACTTGAATAAATTCATATACGAATATAATAATTTAACACCTTTGGCAACTAAATTAAAACCATTATTTTTATTTAAGGGTTATGACAATGCATGCGGAGCCATAAATAAAAATAAAAATTGGGATTATGAAATAAGATTTAGATAATCAGATTACTTCAATAAATACAGAAGAGAATATGAAATACGTCAGAGAGATGTAATCGATATTAGATCCAAGGTAATGTTGGCAAAACCATAAAATTAAACATATGCACGGCGCCAACCTCTTGAATCTATTTATTATGATGATTTATTTGAAGTATTATCTTTAAATAGAGAAAATTGTCAAATAGAAAATGAAAGAACATTGTTATTATAAATACTCACATAGGAAGTATAAAAAATAATAAACTTAAAGAAGTTAATTCGAAATAAAATAATTTTTAATTTTTTATAATTAAATTTTTATCAATTTAATATCACATTTTTAAGGGAAACAAATTTGTAGCAACCTGCAAACTTAAATTTTTATATTTAAGAAATTATTTTTCTTTAATTTTTATAATAAAAATCCAATTTTAAAGATGCGACACATTTTGTGAGACCCTTACAGGGTTATGCATTAATATATTAAAAATTATTAATAAATATATTAAAAATTATGTTTAATATATTAAAAATTATTAATAAATGTGGAGCGAAAACGCGACATGCAAAACGCGACCTCCTATTTTCCTCTCAATTTAACTTTATTCTATGATAATATTTAATTTAGC
>SDVU01000160.1:0-18926 GCA_016256075.1 Dictyocoela muelleri | reverse complement strand
TACGGTCAAGAACAGGTTGGTTCTTCGGGAATATCATTTTTAAATCAATCTGAAACAGATTTTGTTCTGCAAATAGTTGATATTTTGCTTAATTTAGGTACATTACCTGAAAATATTGGAATTATAACACCATATAATGCACAAAGATTAAATATAACTGAACGTCTAAATATAAAATTTAAAAATGATAATTCAAAGATTGAAGTTGCAAGTGTCGATTCTTTTCAAGGTAAAGAAAAGGATTATATTATTGTTTCACTCGTAAGGTCAAATGATAATCATAAAATCGGATTTCTATCGGATAAGAGACGTCTTAATGTTATGCTTACTAGAGCTAAGTATGGTTTAGTTCTGATAGGAAATCCAAAAACTTTTTTAAAATGTGATATTTGGAAAAACTTAATTTTTTACTATCAAGAGAAAGGTCTGATTTTTGAAGGAGATATGTGTAATCCAAAAAGTGTTTTGATTTGAAAATAGAAAATTAAATTTTTTAAAAATAATTCTTTTATTTCAACCGGAAATTAAAATTATAGATACATGCTGACAACATCCATAGCTGCAAAACCTAAATGTTGTCTCCAACATTGGTCTTTAGATCTTTACTTCTGGGGTGTTCTAATATACGTCGCTACTAAGTTACCAATTAACCGCTGTATACGCGGTTTTTGTTTTATCAATGACACAGTAGGATACAGGTAATTAGTGGCTTTTCAAGAATTTTTATTTTTCACTACTTTTTGCCGAAATGCGTCGCCGCACTCACCCCCCCCCCAAACCTACTGTCTTTTCTCGGTTATAAGACACAAAAGAATGTCCTTTTTATCATTTTATTAAAATATAAAAAAAAACAGAATTTCCCTTGGTTATAAGAAACTGTCTTATAACCAAATATAAGACAATATTTAAAAATTTAAAGGGTCGATGTTGGTTATGCGCATTTTATAATTAAAAAAAAATAAACCTAAAGATGAGAAGAAGGTTCAATTTGTTCACAATGATTTTTTAATTAAAAAATAAAATGCTCTATAACCAACATGAAAACCTTTTTCTTTTTTCTCGAGATTTTGTTTCTATCATGAAGAGATTAAAAATTATTTTTTTCCCGCGTTTATAAGACACTGTCTTATATTCGAAATTATGAACCTCAGTGTCTTATATTCGAAATTAAGAACCTCAGTGTCTTATATTCGAAATTAAAACAGTGTCTTATGACCTAGAGAGACAGTAATAGAGTATCTTCTGCTTCATTGTCATATTAGACCAAGTCTTAATCAGCTATAACACACTAGAATAACTGTATATTAAACTATAATTCTATAGTTATGACTGATTAATGTCATTCCCCAATTATTTATTAAAGAGCGACGTCGCCGGATTCGGAGCTCGATACTTAATTTTTATTCAAGAGTGTTAATCAATGAGCTATTTGATTTCATATTTTAATATTTAGAATTATAGATTTAATTGATAAGTCTTTTTTTATGATTAGAAAGGTATTTTCAGAGCATATTTATTAATAAATAAGAAAGAGTCGAAAAAAATTCCTATATTTGAAGGTAAATAGTAAAATATAATATTAGATCTAAAGGTATAAATAAAATAATATAATATAATAATTAAAAATATAATTATAATTGAATTAAAATTATCATTTAAAATCAATTAAAATATGAAAAATTAATTAGGTTAGTGTAATAAAAATTTTAATTCAAAACTTAATTTATCAAAATTTTAGAACTTAATTTATCAAAGCTTTAAAACTTAATTTGTCAAAAGTTAATTTAAAACTTCAAAAATGAATTTAACAAAACTTGAATTTCAATTAAATTATTAAAAAATTCTAAAATTTAATTTTGTTCAAAGTCAATTTGAAACTCCCAAATTTAATTTATCAAAAGTTTCAAAAGTTAATTTAAAATTTTTGATAAATTAAATTTGGAAGTTTCAAATTTTTATATTTAAAAAATAAATTGTATAACCCCATGATTTTCAATACATACCAAAAAATAGGACTGAAAGAGCTCATTGACCTATTTGAATCCAAGCCAATAAAACCAGAGTATTTTTCAGACAGTGGAAATGAAGAAGACATGATTTATTATCATAAAGGTAACAAAGATGGTAATAAGTCTCCTTACAATGAAAATGGTAAAAATGTGAGAAACTTGATATTGTTTTATGAAAAGATTAATAGAGATGCCTCTAATGATGGTAATTTTTTAAGGGCAAACAATTATCTCGTCAATCACAATTTGGTAGATAATGAAAAGTCTAAAGAAATCATTAAAAACCCTGAATATGTTGAAGAACCGTGTAAGGGTAATGCACAGTCTGAAGAACAAAAAATCTTTAATAATGAAGAATTAGTTATTGAACAATCAGAAGAAGAAGTTCAATTGAATAATAAAAAACCATTAGAATCACCAAAACAACCTTCAGAAATAAATAATACATCAATTGAAGATGTTCCAATTCATTATGAAACTAAAAATGATGATTTATCTGCTTTGGGCGAAGTAGATAATGATTCTAAACTCGAACAAGATCAGGAGATAACTAGTTCTATTCCTAGTGATAAAAAATTAGAATCCCCTGATTTTGAGTCTGAAGATTTATCTGAGTATGAGAAAGATATTTGTGAAAATACTACTGAGATAATTTCAGTTCGGGATTTTATAAATGAAAATAATGATCCTGAAAATGTAGATCCTGATAAAATTGAGGAGCAGGAAGCAACTGTCGAGACTTTGTGTGTAGAAAAAATAAACTCAGATGTTAAAGATAAAATTTTTTAAGAAATATTGAAAGCAATGAAAAATCATCAATTGATGTTGTAAAACTTAAAGGAGAAATTGAAAATAAGATGATTAATTTAGAACCTGAAGAATTGAATTCCAAAGATGTCGAGATTGATTTGGAAATAAAGTTGGTGACATTGAAAGGTAAAAAAATAATTCTTGAAAATAGCGATCTTGGAACTTCAAAAATTGAAAAATATGTTTCTGATTTAACTGGTGAGGAAGAAAAGGGCATTTCTGAATCTTCAATTATTGAAGAAGAAACAATCACCACTGATGATAATGTCATTGATGAAAATGTAATTGCTAAAACTTTCATTGATGATGAAAATGTCATTGATGAAAAAGTCACTGATGAAAAAGTAGTTCATGATAAAGTCATTGATGAAATATTAATCGCTACCACAGACAATGAAGATAGTAAAGTTGATGTTAATGAACCTGTTGCTGAAATTGAAGACAGGGTTAATAATAAAAAGAAAAAATATTTTATTAACGACGAACAACCATTCACAAAGCCAGTCATCTCTACTGATGATAATTCCTTTTTAAAAGCTCAAATAGATGCAACTGAGGCAATCTTAACACATAAAGAAAAAAAGAGCATATTTGGGCAAATATGCGAATTTTTTACATGTGGAATGAGTTGTTCAGCACCAGTAGATAATACAGTTGAAGTAAATCCAGCTGTTTACACGATGATTGATTACCTTGAAAGTAATCATTACAATAATCCGAATTTATTTACGACCTCTTGCACTGATGAAAATTATAAAGAAATAGCCCGAACCTTAACTAATGGGGATAATGTTGAGTTTTGGAATTATACCCCTCATGAAATAGTAGCAGCTTTAAAGATGTACATAGGAAAAGAATTAAACGGGTTAATAAATACAGAATATTCCGAAATTATACTAAAAGTTCTGCTTAATAAAGGGGAAGAAGGGGAATTAATAATCAAACAAAATGGCAAACTCGTTATGGCTCAGGATCGTTTAAAATTATTGATCAAAATTTTAAATTTATTTAAAAAAATGAATAATCTTAATAGAAATAAGATTTATTATGATGATTTAGTTGCTTCCATTGCACCATACCTTTTCCCAATTAATTCTTGTCATGATGTGAGTAATGAGGATTTATTAAGAGCAACCACTTTGGTTTGTAATACTTATGATCTTACAAAAATTAGAATTATGTTAGGAAATAATTAAAATTAGTCTGTAAATTTGTTTTAAAAAATTTATTGTTTTCTTATTATTTTCTTATTGAGTTAATTTTTTTAATATTATTAATTATACTTTCAGGTACCTTATAAAATTGATAAGTCTGTAAATAACTTCTTTAAAAAATTTAAACTATAAATTAAAAGCATAGTTTGATTTTAAGATGACGAGAATATCAAAAAATCATGAGTTTGACAGATACTGTTAATCTTAGAATAAACAAGAATTCAACCTTTTCTTATATCTAATTTTCTTTTACACACAATCGTGTCTCTTGTAAAAACAATAATATGAAACGGTTGAACTGTAACAAAAATAATTTTGAAAAAAATTATAATAAGAAATTTAGGTTTCACTATCCATACGGAGAAATATAATCTAATCATACAGAAGAGTTTAAAATAACCCGATTTCATATTTAATTTTTAATGAATCGTTAGGGTTTTTTTTTCTTTGACTAGCGTCAGAGGTTGCAATAAAAAAACGATGAAAAGAATCATCAAAAACATGATTATTTATTTCGCAAATTCTTATATACCTTTAGTATCCAATAAAAATTCGAATTTACCTAAAATAATCTAATCTGTCAATAAGAACCTTCACGACCCTTTTTATCTCATTTTTACCTCTTTATCTTCAATTTATAGATGTGACTTCACTACATCAACAGTTAGTATTGGATAGGATACCTTTAATTCATCATAAATCTTATATGATATTGGGATTTAATATTATATCTACATAATATTTGATTTTTCATATCATATAAGATGTTAATATGAATTCAAATGCTCTAAATATAATAGAAAATCAATAAGTTTAAATATGAAATCAGTTTATTAGTATATTTAATGTATGATAAGATTCTGCCTCCATAGGTAGCGACGTCAACTCGCCATAGACATTTTTTAGAAAAAGGTTATTTATTAATGTGGAATTAAGGCAGAAAACTCGGTGTTTAACACACTTATTTGTAACATTAAAGCATCTGGTTCGAATCTCGGTGACAAAACTAAATAAATAAACAGGTGATTATTTAAAATTTGGGGGGTTTTAAAAAAAATTAGGAGATAAATATTACAGGGTATTTCAAATATTGATGGCCCTCATTTAAAATACTGAGAGCCCTTATTTAAGATAATGAGAGCCTCATTTAAAATAGTGAGAGTCCCAATTTCAGATACCGAGAGCACCCATTTCAGATAGTGAGAGCCCTAATTTCAGATAGCGAGAGCCATCATTTCAGATATTGAGAGTCTTTATTTTTAAATTAAAAATTAATAGCCCAACAAGGGTGAAGTAAAGCAAAATTGCAAAAAAGTGGCTTATAATAAAAAAAATACAATTACCCCTTATGACATACAATGAAAATGGTTTAATTCACATCTTGCATATATTTTTAGTTGAATTATTACAAAGAAAGCGTTTTGATAGAGCCAAGGTGAGTTATACCTTTCCAATAATGAGAAACTGATGATGAGGCGCCGATGGTCGATTTGTAGGAGAAGGATATCCATTTTTAAGGATACTCCATTTTTCTCCTCCAAGATTTGTATTTTTACTAAGCTTAAATTAATATAGTATTGGCTGATCGGTATTGATTTACGAGGTATGGTAGAGTTGTTAGGTGTCTCCAGGCAAACCATCTTGTCTAAGCTATAAAGACTTGTGTCCACAGTATCAAAAAAATATTATATAAAAAATAAATCCAATAGGTGGTCCAAGTGTAATTGTTGAGATTGATGAGTCTGAGATAAGAACCCTTAAATATAATAGGGGTCATCACTTCGAAGGTGTTTGGATACTTGGGATGGTAGAGAGAAGCTCTAATCGAAGAATAGTCATGATGGCTGTCGAAAGAAGAGATGCCTCTATATTGATTCCTATTATAGAGAGGTATGTAAAGCGAGGATGTATTGTATATACTGATGGATGGAGGGGATATTCTTCTTTGAGTGCACATGACTATATTCATTTTACAGTTAACCATCGCCATCACTTTGTAGATCCTTTTACCGGCGTTCACACAAACACTATTGAAGGTAATTGGGCAGCGTTGAAAAGAAATGTGGCTCCTAGATGTTTTAATATTGGGTTTGTAGAAAGGCATCTACTCAGGTTCATGATTGTAAGGAATGGAAAATGTGGTTTGAAGACTATATTAGATTTATAAATAAAATAAAATAAAATTTTTTCTTATCATTGGGAAAAAGGGTTATTTGGTGATTTTTTAGTATAAGCCACTTTTTTTACAATTTTGCTTTACTCGCTTCGCCCAACAATGCCGCGAAAACCGAATGTTGAAATAGCAAAACATCTTGTCAAATTAATAGAATAAAAAATAAAAAAAATATTAGTTTTAATAACATAGCGACAGATCTATCAGTTTCATATTCTACAGTAAAAAGAATATCAAAATTTATTAGTGAAAATGAAAATTTGCTCGAAAACTTTAAGCTTAAAAAAAAGAAAAATAATGAATATAATTAATGAAATAGCCCCGATATATCAACAATTATTAATAATAAAAATTCCATAAATATATCAAGAATTATAGAAAATCTAAATTCCATGGACATTGAAACATCTAATTCTTCGATTTGCAGGGCTATAAGAAAGATAAATTATTCTCGCAAACGCCTCTAAATTATTCCTATTAAACGAAATACGCCACAGCTTATTGAAATAAGGCTTATATACGCACAAAGTATTGAAATTGTTGATGACAGCAAATTAATTTTTCTTGATGAATGCGGATTTAAACGACATACAAACTCTAGGTATGGATATTTTTTTTAATACGAAAGCAGTTAAACATTTAAGAGGAAACAAAGGGAAAAATATTTTGTTGATCAGAATGATATTTAATAACGGATATTAGCTTATCATGTTTGTCAAGGTGCTATATTAAATAATTTTAACAGATTTTTTAAATAATAATTTAATTAATAACAACCGAGCACTAAATAGAAAAATAATAGTTATTGATAATAAGTTCCCACCTTGACGTTGAATTCCCATATAAAAATTGGAAACTTCTAATCATATGATAAAGAAACATAAAACTTATTTGTAATAATTGTAAAATTGCAAGATCTTTTTATATATGTAAATAATCATATGTAAGGGAAGTAATTCAGAGGTTTAAAGAATTTGCTGCCTTACAACAAATTCTTGAAACCTCTGAATTACTTCGATTACATTAAAATATTTACATATATGAAAAGATCTTGCAATTTTACACTTATTTTAAATGTGATTTTTTTTCTTTTGTATTGAAATTTCTAATTTTAATTGGGGGTGGGTACAAAGTCCAGCCACATAATTATATTTTATATATTTTTGTTTATACTTTTGCTTAAAAGAATAAATAGGTTTACTGATGAAGAGTTATTATATTTTTTACAAAATAATGATCGAATAATACAGCTTATACAGGTCTTAGAAATTATTCCTGAAGATAAGATCTGTACTAATTTCAATAAAACTATGAAATTAAAACCAAGTGAAAAATATGAAATTGTTAAAGTTTAGAAATGCTCTAAAAGCAAAAGAATATATAACATTCTTAATCATACGCCGTTAAAAGTCAAATTTATATCTGCTAAATTATTTTTAAAGTTTTTTTTTATTTCTTTGAAAAAAAATCACTTTTAAGAGAATATGTTATGAAACATAGCAAAATTGGTGAAGATAAATACAAAACATTAATTTATTTATTCCATGAACAAATTTATGCTTATGTTAGAAATAATAAGAAACAATTGTGAGGAATTTTAAAAGAAGTGCAGATCGATGAGACTTATTGGCTAAGAGAAAATATGGTGTATCAAATATAGGTAAACAGGTATGGATATTTAGAGCTGTTGAATATAAAAGAGGTTATTGTTATTGTGGAGTTTGTTGATAACAGACAAGCATCCACACTTTACCTATTATTATAAGATAAATTGTCAAAAAAACATATATATTAATGGGTAAATGGTCTGTTTATGTTAGATACAAGACCGATATACTGATTCTGTTAATCACAAACATTTTTTCGTTGATCCTATAACAAAAGCAAACACACAAAAAATATAAAATTTGTGGATGCACTTAAAAAAATTGAAAAATACAGTTATTAAATTAGTCTTAACAATTTAGCAGACTACCTAAATGTTTTTATGTTTTTTCAGAAATTATAAAGACGTTAATAACTGAATTATTCGAATTATTTCAAAATAAATTATTTTTTTAACTAATATACTTTTTTTATTTTTATATATAAAATATAATTATGTGACAGGACTTTGTACCCAGGTATGGAGATTGGAAACTTCAATACATAAGAGGAAAACAATTAAATCTTATTTAAAATATATGTAAAATCGCAAGATCTTATCATATATGAAAATATTATTAAGTAAGCGAAGTAAATCAGAGGTTTCTAAAAATTGTCGCTTTGCAACAAATTCTTGAAACCTCTGAATTACTTCGCTTACATGAAAATATTTTCATATATGATAAGATCTTGCGATTTTACATATATTTAAAATAATATTTATGTGTTTTACATTTATGTATTGAAGTTTCCAATCTCCATAGCTGAGTTCAAAGTCCTGGTGAGAACCGGATAATGTATAATTTCACCATATTAATATGGTAAAAGAAATTTGTATTGCAAAGTAATATAATTTGAAGTATTTACCTGTGTATTCATCACAGTTAAATCCTATTGACGAAGTTTATTCTTCCATAAAATCACATTATAACAATTTGGAATTGCCGTAAAATACTTTTGAAGAGATTCAATTAATGCATAAAATCGCTATTTGCCAGTGAAAGTTATTGTTTTTGAAGTAGTATTCCGGAAAATGAGACGTTGAATAGATATTGCGTTATCTAGAAATCTTTTAATTTAAAAAATTGATTCAAAGTTTTAACCCGTTTATTCTTATTTTATAACGTTAGTTTGTAATACTTTTCAATTTTATTTTATCTTTAAATTAAAAATGAGAGCTCATATTATTCATATGAGGGCTCTAACTATCTGAAATGAGGGTTCTCACTATCTGAAATGAGGGCTTCACTATTTGAAATGAGAGATCTACTATCTGAAATGAGGGCTCTCACTATCTGAAATGAATCTCTCTCTATTTGAAATGAGAGCTCTCACTATTAGAAATATCCTGTAATAAAGAACAATTTAAATTAAATAAATTTTTTTAAAAATAATTTAAATCAAAAATAATTAATTTATATAAATTAATTTAAAATTAATTAAAGAAATTAATATAAAAATAATTGGTACTGAGTCCCCCAAATGACCCAGAATTAGACCTCAAAAAGATAATCGAAAAATGATAAAAAAATATGTTTTTGAAATGAGCTCGACGTGATATTAGCGTAAATCGAGTCTTTAAATTTTTTTTCTTAAAAAGGAAAGATATGAGACAAAAAAATCAAATATTTTTTTTGTGTGTATTTAATTTTTGAGAACATAAAAAATTTTAAAGACTTGATTTCAGCTAATATCACGTCGAGTCATTTCAAAAACATATTTTTTATCATTTTTTGATTATCTTTTTGTCTAATTACAGGTCTGTTAAAGTAAAAAATAGTTTTGACGACATAACTATTTTCAATTTTTATATTCATGTAAAAGCCTATAAAAACATAATTAAAATGATACCTAATGAATTATATAATTATATTAAAAAAAGACTCTAAAAATTATATCTACAATGATATGTATATCATTGAATATTTAAGGTCTAAAAAATACTTGAAAGAATAAACTTTTTAAGTGGTATTCTATAGATTTTTTATTTTTATTCACCCTAATGGACACAAATATAGTAATCAAAACATGATAAAAAAAATTTTGGAAAAAATATCGTCGTGATAATGGCGCAAATTTAGTTCATAAGAAGAAAATATATTTTTTTATTAAAATGTCTCACCATAAAATAGAAATATTAATAAGTTCATTCCTTAATAACACGATTTCCGCTAATATCACGTCGATATCATTTTAAAAACATATTTTCTATCATTTTTTATCACCTTTTTGGGGTCTAATTCTGTGTCATTTGGGGGACTCAGTACCAAATAATTTAATAAATTCATTTAAAAATAATTAATTAAATAAATATTAAATAAATTAATATACAAAAAAAAAGATGGTATAAATTACTTGTACATGGTTTTAAACAAATTAGAATATAATCGATGCCTAAAATAACAAGAATACTTAGAATAATAATAAACCATTGCAATGCTTACAATTATATTTCTTAATAAAAAATGCTAATTCTGCAGAATAAATTCTGCGCCTCTTGACTGTGGCATCGATTATCTTCGAATTTGCTTAAAACCATGTTCAAGTAATATATACCTTATTTTTTTATTAATTTATTTAATTAATCATTTATTTATTTATTTAATTAATCAGTTATTTATTTAATTAATTAATTTCAAATTAATTTATTTAAATTGTTTTTAAATTAAATTATTGAATTATTTTTAAATTAATTTTTATATAAATATTTTTAAATTAATTTATTTAATTAAATTAATTTTGATCTAAATTATTTTTAAATAATTTTATTTTATTTAAATTGTTTTTTGTAAATATTCACCCTCAAATTCTGTCCAAAACCCCAAAATTTTTCCAAAACCCAAAAATTTTACAACATCAAATTAATTTTTTATAGCCTTTTGAGTGATAAAATAAATTTTTTTATCCGTTATAATTCCTTTTTATGTTTTAGAATATAATTATCACACTTATTACCTAAATTTATTGTAGTAAACTCTTTATATTATCTAATAAAATATAATCTGCATCATTATTAATAATAATTTTTTGAAATATTCAATTTGTATTTTTTCGTACTTTTTTGAAATTTCCCCTTTTATACAAAATTAGGGATTTACAAAAAAAACATAAAAATTATTATAAAATTCAACTTTTCGAAAATATCCCAGATTTTGTATAAGCGCCAAATAATGTATATTTCAAAATTAATATTAAGAACAATAATTTAAGTTTAGAAAATATCACAAAATATTATTTATTTTGAAATTAATAGAAAAAAATATTCTTTGATAGTGTTTTAATTTTGAAATATTTCCTATATTATTTATTTTCTATATTATTTATTTTCTATATTATTTATTTTCTATATTATTTATTTTCTATATTATTTATTTTCTATTTTATTTATTTAAAATATTTTTTATTCTCTATGTTATTAATTAAATATGTTATTTATTTTCTATATTATTTATTTTCTATATTATTTATTTTCTATTTTATTTATTTAAAAAAAATTTATTATCTATGTTATTAATTAGGGCCAGATAGCTCAGTGGTTAACACTCTTGAATGGAAAAATTTTTATCGTGGTTCGAAACCCGCTGACGTCACTCTTTATTAAATAATGAGGGAATGACATTAATCGGTCAAAAAACTATAGAAATATAGTATTAATATACAGTTTTCTTCCAGTGTGATATAGCTGATTAAAAATTGGGTAATACTTATATAGTAAGGTATAAGGGAGTCCATTAGGTGTGGGGATGAGTGCGGCGACGCATCTCGGCAAAAAGTATAAAAAAATAAAAATTCATGAAAAGCTACTAATTACCTGCATCCTGCTGAGTCATTGATAAAACGAAAATCGCGTATACAGCCGAGCTTCTGGGTAGCTTAGGAAGTGACGTATTATTGGAACGCCGGGAACCAAAGGTCTTAAGGCCATGGTTTGAGACAACTCTCCGGGTTGGCAGCTATGGATGTTGTCAGCATGTAATATATATATGTTATTAATTATATATGTTATTTATTTTCTATATTATTTATTTTCTATATTATTTATTTTCTATTTTATTTATTTAAAATATTATTTATTCTTTATGTTTTTTATTCTCTATGTTTTTTTCTATATTATTTATTTTCTATATTGACGGACTCCGGAGAGATCCGTCCAAAAAGGAGTAATTGATTGTAAAGAGAAAGTTGTTTTTAAGTGTTTTTATTGATTGGGTTGCTCGGAGCAACATGTTGATGACCGCTGTGAAATCTTTGGCGACGATAAATGGGGGTTTGGAGAGTCATTATTTTTATAGCTTTAATTTTCGAGAAATTTCCAAAGTTGATTTTTCTTTAATGAAGTTTTTTTTTGAATATTTTGATTTTTCTTTTCATTTTGATTTTTTTTGACTTTTTACCATTGTTGTTTGATGTATGACATTCTACTCTCTCAATAAAGAGCTTGAGATTTTTCATGTTATGCCTTACTGTTCTTTTACCTTCTTTAATCCATGCATTACCAACATCAACCTTTACTACTTCAAATGGCCCCAATAATGATCAAGAATTTTATCCTGAACAAAATTTTTTCTCAGAACTTTATCAACTACCTTTAATTTTATTTCTCTTAACTTCGTATTTTTATTTTTCATTTCATACTCTTTGCTAAATTGTTCGGACCTCTTACCTTCCTTTAATTCTTTTGAAATATCTCGCTTCAACATGTCGAATATATATACCCGTTTAAAAATTCAATGGGACTAGCTTTCAATATTGAATGGTATGTAAAGTTGATATTAACTTAAATTTTCATAATCGTTTCTTTCAACGATTTACCTTTATTTATTCTTAGTATATTTGCTATGGAAGCATTTACACGTTCCGATATTCCATTTGATGTAGGGTTATACGGCGTTGTTTTGACGTGTTTTATGTTATTATCGATTAAAAATTGCTCAAACTTATTCGAAACATATTGTCTGCCGAAATCTGATAGAAACGTTTCGGGTTTTGGATTCTTTTCTATCCATTTTTTTATACTTTTAATTAGTGAGGTAGATTTAATATCGCTCAGAATAAACAATCTAGCGATTCGACTACATATATCAGTGAAGGTTAAGATGTAAAAATATTCAGCTTTAAACGATGTCTGAAAGTGCTCAGTTTTTATTGGCCCAAATATATCAGAACTAATGAAATTTAAGGATTTGTCGAATAGAGATACCCACCGTGTTTTCCGAATTTTTGTCTTGATTATTCGTTTACTTGGCATTCATTGCAACTGGGTGTGATTGACTCAATTGTCCTTCTTAAATTCTTAGAATAAACGTATTTGCTTATGGTCAGATATAATCTTTTAGAACCAGGATGTGATATATCTCGGTGTATTTTTAATAATAATTCTCTTTTATGACTTTCAGGAATCATCATGCGATTTTTATTGTCGAATGTTATAGAATGACCATTGATTATCGTTTGATGTTATTTGCTTTGGAATTTACGCATTCAATATTTGTATTTTGAACGTCTTCCACGTTCCAGTAGCTTTCGAGTTCCTTTAAATTAGAAATTGCGACTCTCGAGATTGAATCTGCAATCTTATTGTCTTTACCTTCGATTCTACGAAGTTACTAATTGAATTCTCTAAATGAAGTTTTAATCTCTGACTCGCTTTGATAAATTTGCATCAAATAGAAGATTTCTATTATCGGTATATACCAATATTTTCTTCCTATCACGTGGGGTTTAAAATATTCTTAAGATTTTAAAACTCCAAGGGCTTAATTTTCCATAGAAGTATATTTTTCTTCGGCAGGTGTAAATTTATGGCTATAAAATGCGACAATTTCTCCTTTCTGCTTTAGTATAGCACCAACAGCCCGGTCTGAAGCATCAGTCTCGAGAACGAAATCATTTAATGGGTCAGTATATTTTAATATTGGCGCTTTCTGTATGTCATTAAGAATGCTCGATATCCTCTTTGTATATGAAGATTTCCATTTAATTTCCTTTTTGCTTCGTAGCATATCAGTTAATAATGTGGTTTTCTTGCTAAAGTTGTGTATGAATGCTTTGAAATACTCAAGGAATCCTAGCAGTTTTTGGACACCTTTCTTATTCCTTGGGTTTGGAATCGTAAAACTTTTACACGGTAAATCATCTATTCTTATTCCTTCTTCAGAAACATTAGGACCTAAGAATAAAATGCTTTCTTTGCAGAATTCGCTTTTGTTTATATTTATCTTGATATTATTTTCATTTTTTTTTCTAATACGATTTATAAGTGTTTTTCATGCTCTTCAAAACTTCTTGAGTGAATGATAATATCGTCTAAGTAGACCTTTACAAAACTCATTGTTTTAAAAATATGGTCCATAGCTCTCTGGAAAGTTTTCGGCGCATTCGTTAAGCCAAATGGCATACGTAACCATTCGTATTTTTGATTTTCTACGACGAAGGCTGTTAGCCCTCGACTTTTAGGTTCCATCTCGATTTGATAATAACCTGATTTTAAGTCAAGTTTTGAGAAAACCTTCGAATCCCTTAATTGAACGAGAAGATCCCATGTTTTTATAAAAAATATAATTATCAACTTGGGTTATTTGATTTAACTTTCTGTAATCTACCCCAATACGCACCTCGCCATTTCTTTTAAGAATCGGAAACGCGGCTGAAGAAAAAGAGGAAGAACTCGGTGTATTTATTCGGTCACTCAGTAAATTTTTTAACAATTCCATGATTTTTTCTTTTTTTCTCAGCGGTATTCGCAAAGGCTTCATTTGCACCATTCTGTTTTGAGTTAACTCGATTTTATGTTTAATATGCGGTATAAGTCCAACGTTTTGGATCTTAGTGGCATTTATATTCAAAAGATGTTTTGTTGTGATCGACACATTCCCATTTATTTGATGGTATATCTTACTCAAATCATTAATTTTGTCTTCAATTTTGATTTTTTCTTCCTTCAATGATATTTTTTGTTCAATCTTCCCAATTTCCAGTTACATGCTCTCAAAATCAATTTTTACATTATTAATAAGTAGAAAATCTATTCCCAGTATCTAGGTCTATATTGGGTAAGATATTTGCACAGACACTATACTCTTCTTATTTATCCTTCTTAAGTTTAATCTTAAATTAAGCTTCTTTATCAGTGGTTACTATATCTCCATTTACTAGTTGCGCCTTTGAGCTTCTAGTTAGCTTTCTTGTGAGGGCATGTTTTTTGACTATTGAATCGCTAATGTAATTCCATGATGACCAGGTATCTAATACTGCTGTATATGTCGTTTCATCTATGTTCATTTCATTTCTAATATCCGTGGGACATCTGGAGCAGTCTGCATTACAAGATTTTAAGGGTTTCCATTCTTTGTCTCATAATCTTTCTTATTATTTAGTTTCGACTTTAAAGCTCTACATTCTGGTGTGGTGTGATTACACAATCCGTGATAGGAACATTTTAGTTCTGCTGTTTTTTTCTTTCCCTTTTTTCTCTTTCCGTCAGTTCTCTATTTTTAAATGTATTGTCTTAGTCTATCTGTTCTCTCAGCGTTTCTTCGAGCAGTTGATGATGTCGTAGATTCCGATAATTGTTTGGATATTCAATCTTGAGATTTCAAGTTGTATTCTATTAGACAACCCTGTGTAAAAAGCTTATTCTGCCTTTATGTTGGTTTGATCTTCAGACAAGCCCATGCATATTCGTAACCTTTCACAAATGTAATAAATATGATATTTATATTCTTTTATGGTTAAGAAGTCAACATGGCGAGTATTTGATAAAATATTTAAATATTTGATATAATAATTTCGTGGGTATTTTTGTTTAAATATAAAGTTTATTATTTCTTCAAGTGTTTTGGACTCTTCAGCAAGGTGAAAATATTTCGTATCTATAGCAGATTTTAATACTTCGAATGCTGTGTTAGTATTTCATTGCGCGAGCTTCGCTGTTTGTAATTACTCTTTTTTCCATTTAAACAGGTCTTGGTTTTGAATATCCTCCAACATTGCAAAGCTCTTTTTAATCGATATTGTTGTATTGCATGGTGCATGTGAAAATTCAATCATCTGTGGTGTATGAGTCTCTTCTGGGAACTTTTCCTTGAAGTCCTTTCTCGTTGAATTCAACTTGACGGACTCCGGAGAGATCCGTACAAAAAGGAGTATTGATTGTTAAGAGAAAGTTGTTTTAAAGTGTTTTTTTTGATTGAGTTGCTCAGAGCAACATGTTGATGACCGCTGTGAATTCGCTGGCGCGATACATGGGAGTTTGGAGAGTCATTATTTTTATAGCTTAAATTTTCGAGAAATTTCCAAAGTTGATTTTTCTTTAATGAAGTTTTTTTTTGAATTATTTTGATTTTTCTTTTCATTTTTTTTGAGATTTTTTATCATTGTCGTTTGGTGTATGACAATATATTTTTTTAATTCAACAAATATTTCTTAATTCGGGTTCTATTTTTCAATTCGGCATCTATTTTTTAATTTGGTATATATTTTTTATTTCGGCATAATTTTGGAAAATGCCAAATTATTTAGAAATAAATAAACAAAAATACTATTTTTTAATAAATTATTTATAATTAATGCGCTGATTATATCTAATTGAAACCCGAAGAATTGTTACTAAAATTGGTATTTATACTTTTGGTTTTTGGGGTTTAAGTTATGTGACACTCTTAATTTATCAATTGTATATGCGATTTCTGTTTCTTCAATAAATAATATAATACAACTAATTTTATGATTTTTCATGGATTTTTTAATTTCAATATGTTTTTCTAGAGACGAGTCGTTAAAATCACCCCACACATCAAGGCAAATTCCTGCTGATTCATTATAAAAAATTTAAATAATTCATAAACAGCTATACTACATCCAAATATTGTGAATTCGCAACTATGCGGATAATTCAACAAATCACGAAACTATGTAAACGATCAGCTATCGATAATTTCTTATTTATCTGTTAATCATACTATCTTATGATATTTTCGATAATAAAATTTAAGAAAAGTCATTCCAGAATGCATACATACAATTACAAACCAAAATATAATATGCTCACGATATAAGAGAGTCAATAAAGACATTTGGGTGTATCAATAAATATATCTAAAAAATAGCATTTAAACAGACATCCGCCTAATTTGTATCATATCCACTACACTGAACAATTGTATATTACTACTATATTTATTGACCGCTTATGTCATTACAAATTTTTTATTGTTGTGGATTATTAAAGCTGTACAAGGCTGTAAAATCGCCTACCACCAAGGTAGAGGTTTATTATGGCGTTGTTGAGAATATAAATTATTTGATAATTAAAATTTCTTTTTAACAAATATTCAATTATTTCAAGCCGCTTACCCAAATTTTTTCCATACTCATAATTTTTAATATTATAATAACGTCAAATAAACTCATTTTAAATTAATAAATGTATGATATTTTTACTCCTAATCTTCTTTTCTCTTCATATTTAATTATACCCAAAGATTTTTAATATTATTGGTGTGAAAGCCTTTTTCATTTTTTAATCCTACATATTCGGGTCTATTTCATGAACACACATTGCATTATACAGATTGTAGATAATATAGATATGCGTAAGTTATAATAAGCGAACCTAGTAGAACATGTTCGAAAATTTACCTCATTATTATGTATATTTGCCTATTTTAGACTATTTTAATTATAATATCCCACTTTTTTCAATTAACTTGTATAACCACGCAAATCCCAGAATTTCATAATACGTATTAGAGAGTGAAGAAACTAATTTTCTTTTATATGGCAGTCCTAAAATCACCTTCGGTGAGTTTTCGGATGTGTAAAAAGGTGAGTTCACGAAAACTCACCAAAAAATAATTTCAATTAAATTTAAAATTTATTAAATCACTCAAATGTAAAAAATATTCAAAGTCAACATAAAATGGATAATTTCTAATGATTTTTGATTTTTTTATTCCTTTTTTCTCTCAGAGAAATTACCAGAAAGAAGATTATTTATAATAATTTTCATTTTTTCTTCTTCAGATTTTATAATATCAATTATTCCCCCAATATTTTGACAATTATTTGTTACTTTACTATTTAGATAACTATGCCAAGCTTTTAAACTATTGGTAGTTGTAGTAACACAATTTAAAAAACGATCACGAACTGACCAAAATTGAATTTTTTTTGTTAATAATCCTCCTTCTTCTGGTAAAAAATTTTTTTAAAGAAATTTAAAATAATGAAACATTCCTCTTTTTCATCGAATTCTTCCGAAATTTTTCAAATTCATAACTAATTTTTTCAACAGGAACATAGCTCAACTGTATTAAGTATTTAATAAATTGACGAAAAAAAACATTTTCTTATAGCATTTAGTCAATCCATGATTTTGGACTTACCTCCAAATAATTTTTGAAAGGTGAAAGTTGCAACCACTTAATTTAACTGAAGGGAAAACAGAATTTATGGCAGTTACTTATGATAATTCAAAATCGCTTACAAAATATTCTTCACAATTCCCAATTCGGTTTTTTAATTCTGAAAAAATAATATGGTAAGAATGAATATCTTTTTTTTTTATTAAGGCATATAAGATTAAAATCGCTTATTAAAAAACATGATATGAATGACTAGAAGCCGAGAAAATCCACGAGGCGAAGTTTTGAATGTACCATCACATAAAATACAGTTTGTTCTCGAAAAAGTTTTATAAGTTCTTATGTATAAAAATAATTATTCGTGATTCATCATATTTTCCGGAATCAAATTGTAAGAATTACATACCATCATTCGTCAAGTGGTACATCTGAAGAATATCTTCATTGTGATTCACAATTGGTAGATTTTGATTTCTTCTTAGACGATTATAATAATCACGAATACTATTGATATTACCTATGTTTTTCTTTTCATCATGTTTAAGCTCAAGACTTTCTGTTATGAACGCGTTAATAAAAGGAGTTTAGGTTCCCGTATACTTAATCTCCCCAACAAAAAAAAATAAAAATAACCCTTATGGTCGTGACAAAAAAAAATAAAATCATTAATTTTAAAAAATTTTTAATTTAAAATCAATTAATTATCAATTTT
>SDVU01000159.1:0-18934 GCA_016256075.1 Dictyocoela muelleri | reverse complement strand
ACTATATTTCTATAGTTATGACCGCTTAATGTCATTCCCTCATTATTTATTAAAGAGTGACGTCAGCGGGATTCGAAATTCGATACTTAAATTTTACATTCAAGAGTGTTAACCACTGGGCTATCAGGCTTTAAATTTCAATATGAAAAATATTGACCCGTTAATTAAAAAAACCTCCGTAAAATTTCAACTCCCTTTTATTTCAAAACCCCCATTATTTAACAAGAACCGAACATCATTTTCTTTTAGTAGATAGAAATTTAATTTATTTCACTTTCGGTGTTTAATAAAGATTATTTTTTATGTTTGTTCATAAAAACTACATACGCACTTTTTACCTCATCAGGGATGTGGTTATGCGAAGTTAAAGATAAGAAAACGTACTCAGCAGATGTATATAGTTTTGAAGTACAATATTTTAAATTAAATCACCAGACATTTTTTATTCTTTCATTCTTGTATAATTATATATTCCCTTCAAAAACGATCTTTCCACTCTATTGCTCAATATGTGTTGGTTTTTATTTCTTTATACCCATTGTTAAAGGCTAAATTTTATATTTTTTTTTATTTATTCTTTTATCAGAAACGTCGGAATTTACGCCTTTGGCGAAAAAGTCGTGACGATGAATTTCGTTAAAAAAAGAATATATTCGGAAGCTTTTTTGTATAAACATTTTTATGAATATCAATAATCTGTATGGGTTATATCTTTCTAGTTTTGCGAAAACTCTTTTCATATTCAGAATTATTTCCTAATCTACATTGAAGCTAGATATTTCAGCGTTTTAAATACTTTAATATGCAATTCAAGTATCTTATTTCAAATTTAGAGATGAATTTGGTTTATAATCATAGAATGAGATTTAGTGTCATAAATAAACTTGTGATATCCATCTTTTATGTGTAATAAGCTGATTATGACATTGTATAGTATTACAATGAAGCAGAAGAGTGACTCATAAGTCCTGGTAAGAGAGCGTAGACGCATATTAAAAAAATAACTGGTGGAAAAACACGAGAAAGTCACTAATTACCTGTATCCTGCCGTGTCATTAATAAAACAAAAATCCGTACACAGCTAGGCTTCTGTGTAGCTTAGGAACGACGTATTATTGGAACATAGCGAACTAAAAGTCTAAAGACCAGGGTAGGTGACATTTACCGAGTTAGCCGTTATGATATCATCAGCATTTATAAAAAAATAATCTTCATAGGTGTTTTTCATTTTCTTTTATGTATTTAATTACAAATTAAAATTGAATAAAAATCAAGATATTTTTCATATTTATTAATATAGTAAAATGTATTTTTGACCAATTTTATTTAGTTAAGCAAAGTGTATTTTTTTAAGTTATTGATAGAATGGTCATTGATGGTTACTGAAAATGACAAGTTAATGTACATTAATTTATCAATTTAATTCTTGTTTTAAAATTGACCATTTTATAGAGTTTTTGAAATATCAAAATCCTAATCGCATCAAAATCTTAATAACATGATTAAAATTTATGTTCTTTCTTATTATAAAGGCTATTATTATTTTTAAAAAAATGGTAGCCCTTATAATGGAGAAAAGCAAAAAACGAAATATTGATTTACACTACAAACATTATCTTTTTTGAACTTAATAACTCGCAAAGAGAAATTAGTAAGATCATGAATTATCAATGACACTCGTATTTGTTTGTCCTTAGCAGAACTTAAGATTTACAAAGAGAATGGGTTCTCTCGTCTGTTATACAGATGTCTGAAAAAAACGCCAAAGAAGAAAACGTGTTGAAGAGAATCAAATTATCACTTGAAGATTATATATTTCTTCTTATTCTTTTTCCTTCGTCATTCGTAATAAAATCAAACTTATTTCGAAATTTAGTAATGGTACAATATCCTCCTCTAAAACACCATTTTTGTTAAACGAAAAGGCGTTTTTTTTTCGCCAGCGTTTTTTATACTATTAAATATTAAGAACAAGTAACAGAATATAAAAATAGATATTGCATTCTAACAACATACATAGTTGCTATCCGTAAAGCTGTCTCAAACCTAGGTTCTGATATCTTTGGTTCTTGGTGTTCTGATAATACGTTAGGCTACCTAAAAGTCTAGCTGTATAGGCAATTTTCGTTTTATCAATGACTCAGCAAGATAATGGTAATATGCGGCTTTTCATGAATTTTTATTCTTCACTACTTTTTGCCGAGATGCGTCGCCGCACCACCTCCACACCATAGAGAGCCTTCTGCTTCATTATCATATTTGACAAAGTCTTAATCAGCTATACTCCACCGGAACAACTGTATTTTATACTATAATTATATACTTATGACCGCTTAATGTCATTCGCTCATTATTTATTAAAGAGCGACGTCAGTGGAATTCGAACCACGATACTTGATTGTTTTCATTAAGAGAGTTAACCACTGAGCTATCTGGCTCTTGATCAGCTATACTCCACCGGAACAACTGTATATTATACTATAATTATATACTTATGATCGCTTTTTGTCATTCGCTCATTATTTATTAAAGAGCGACGTCGGTGAAATTCGAACCACGATACTTGATTTTTTCATTAAAGAGGATTAACCACTGAGCTATCTGGCTTGACAGAATATAAAAAAAAATTCAACTCGCGGAAAAGATAAAATTAGATACAAAGATTTTATTTATAATTTTGGTAAAAACACCCAGTGAGAAAAGGTTTTCATTGGCGTCTAAATAAAATTTTCCTATGCGAAATCCATTAGAACATCCGAAAATCTTTTCTGGCCGGGTGTTTCTACCAAAATTATAAATAAAATCTTTGTATATAATTTTATCTTTTCCGCGAGTTGAAATTTTTTTATATTCTGTCACTGGTTCTTAATATTTAAACGTAATAATAACGTTGGCGAAAAAAAACGCCTCTTTCGCCTAAAAAACGCCTTCCCGTCTGAAAAAATGCCAAAGAGGGAATCGTGTTGAAAAGAATCAAATTATCAGTTGAAGATTATATATTTCTTCTTTATCTTATTTTCCTTCGTCATTCGTATAATCAAATCAAACTTCTTACGAAATTCAGTAATGGCACAATAGACTCACTAAAACAAAATTAAAAGAAAAATTTCTTCAAATAAACACACAGATGCTTCTTATTGGTGGTGTAGAAATAAAAATCGGGGTCTATGAGACAGTTTTGTGTCGTAGAGGTGTTATTAGAAACACAAGCTCTGCTGATAACGAAGAAAATAACACAATATAGATATTGGGAATGAAAGATAGTCGAGATAAAAATAACTTTTCTGTTCAAAGAATTGAAAATATAAAGGTTGAAACCATTACAAACGTTTTAAATGGTAAAATTGGTGTTGGCTCTATATTTACAAGTGATAGATATCCAAGTATTCCTAGGGTAGGTACAAATTTAGGGTTTCTCATTATGTCGTTAATCACACAGAAGGAATTAAAAATGAGAAAGGCACGCATAAAAACAATATAGAAAACTTGTGGTCATGTTTGAAATCTGAAATGACTAGACTGAATGGAGTTAAAAGAGAAGATATTGACATGTGGCTTCATGAGTTTATGTTTCGAAGAAAATATATTGATGAGACATCACCTAGGAGTTTAAAAGATTCTTTTTATAAAATTTTAAAAATAATTTGAATTAACGTTTTTTAAGTTCTACGTAGCATTTAAGACAAATTTTCAAATTACAATACCCAACCTTGGTAGCCCAGATAATAGAGAAGCTCCAAAATTTGATTATATTGGAAGAATTCAATAATAACAAAATTAAGACTTTTTGATAAATTTTTTAAAATGTTAATTGTTGAAATCATTTCAACTTTATTAAAAGATTAATTATTGAATTCTTTTACATTTTTTTTTATTTTATAAAAAATTATAAAAAATAAATATTAAAAAAATTATAAAAAATAAATATTAGAATCAACTTTTTAAATCAACTTTATTAAATCATCTCTTTCTCACCAATCATCATATTATCATAAATGTCCTCAATATGAGTGAGTGGGAAATCTTCGTCATCATAACACAACTCATCTCTTAATATTTTAACACCAATATCGGTCAAAAAGAAATAAGCATGCCTCCAGACAAAAACTTTGGTAACCATTGCCCGACTTAGACACTTTCTCATAAATTTCATAACTTGATCATTTGGGATTTGAAGTTCTGGGTGAAGATCAGTACTTTTTGCTTCTACCAAGCAACATCCTTCTCTGAAAAGATATTTTCGCATTTTAACGATTTGATCTGTAGTTACTTTCATTTGAAGGGTAAAAATTTATTTTTTTTGAATTTCTGAATTTTGAATTTTGAAATTTTGAAATTTTGAAATTTTGAAATTTTGAAATTTTAAAAATCATGATTTTTCTGCTTTCTGTTTTAACAAATAAAATCATCTTATTATTGAATAAAATAATAACCTGGTAAAATTTAATAATTAATCATGATATATTAACTAATTAATAATAATAATCATGGTGATATATTAACTAATTAATGGTGATATATTAACTAATTAATGATGATATATTAACTAATTAATCATGATATATTAACTAATTAATCATGATATATTAACTAATTAATCATGATATATTAACTTATAATATTATATTTAAATTCAATCTAAATACTTCTTAATATCATCATGTAAAGATAAATTATTGATTTTTCCCAACAATTCCAGTTGATTTTTAATAATTCCTTTCAAACCATCAGTTAAATAATTTTTAATTTCAATAGACATGGTCACCTCATCCATGAAGTTTTTAAGAATTAACGGACCGTAATACGAAATATTAAGAAAAATCAATTCAAAAATTCTAATTGTCAATAAATTCCTTTCTTTTGCATTCTTTATCAATTCGATTCTTATTTTAAAGTTGTTATGGATTAAATTTGAATCAATTTCTAATAAGAAAAGAAAATCTTTATTGTTAAGAGACTTGATGGCTATTGATTTGAATATTTTTAATCCTTCAGAAGAATTATTTTTCATTTTAAAGTTGTAAATTAGGATTTTAGTTCTCGATAAAATTTTTTCTGATGAATATTTTATAATCATGTTTGATGAATCATCATTTTTAAAATTTTTCAAATTACTTTTATCATCATTATTAAAATTAATTTTGTCATTATTAACATTATTATAATCTTCATTATTATAATTATTGTCATTATTATCATTATTATCATTATCTTCATTTTCATCATTATTATTTTCTATGATTACCGGTGTCTTTCTAAATTCATAACAAATTAATAATTTTAAATAAACAAATTCATCATGATCAACGTCTAATTTTTCACAAATATTAATTAATTCTACGCTCATTTCATATTTATAATCTAAAGAATCTAAAATATTATTATAAACAACACAATAAAGCCAATTCTTTTCAGTTACTATTTTTAAATCAACTTTCTTTAAAATGTTAATTAACATTTCTATTCTTGAAAATACTTCAAGTCCTTCAGCGTGTATTAATGAAATTATTATTTTTAATAATTGGAAGCTTCTTTTAAATTTATCTATTCCTATTTTTATAGACTCAATTATCAATTGATTTTGAGCAAGTCTTTGATTGTTAAAATTATCATTGTTGAGATTATCATTATTAAAATTATCATTATTAAAATTATCATAATTTATACTTTTATTATCATTATTATTTTTATAATTTTTATCCTCTTTACAATTAATAGATCCATTTTTGTATAGATTTTTTAAAATTATTATAAAAACATCTTCATTATCAATTTGTTTTAAAACATTTAAGGCTGAACTATTCTTTTTAGTTTTAACATAAAATTCAAAAATATACCTTTTATCAATTTTTTCATGTAAATAACTTTTCTTTTGATTTGAAAATTTAAACCTTTCTCTCATTTCAAGGTCAAGAAGGTCTTCAGCTTCATTGAAGAGTGAAAGTTTAAGAAAAGCAATGAATTTTATTTTTCTGGGAATATCTAAAGTTATTAGTCTTTTGTAATCTTTCTTTTGGAGGTAGAAATCGATAATTTCTTTTTTAGAAATTAAGTTGTTTTTTGAGAGAACTTCTATAAGCTTGTTAGAATTAACAATAGAATAACTATCGGTATAAACTTTTATATTATCAACTTTATTATCAACTTTATTATCAATTTTAATATTATCAATTTTATTATCAACTTTATTATCAATTTTACTTTTATCAATTTTAATATTATCAATTTTAATATTATCAATTTTACTTTTATTATCATGTTCAAGTTTAGCAATTGTAGTTATAGCCATTTTTATCTTTTCAATTTCGTTTTTGTTAAATAAATTCTTCATTATTAAAAGTTCATGAATAATATTTTTCATGTGTTGAATATCACCGATCTTAAGGCAATCAGTGCAGATTCTGACAATATCTTCTTTTGATTTGATTAATGAATTTATTAAATATTTTTTATGGATTGTTAAATTCTTTCTATCAAATATTAATAAATTTCTATTTTTGATATCACTAAGGCTATTATCATTTTGATTATGATTAAGATCATTATTACCATTATTAAGATAATAATTACCATTGTTAATATTATTATTACTGATTTCAGTTTTTATCTCTTTTATTGTTTTTATTATTTTATTTCTACCAGTCTCTCTAAATGTTGAATAAAGTGCATCAATTAAAATATTCAATAAATAATCTTTATGAATCAACGGAATCAGCATCAGAATAAAATCCTGATTATTTGACTCAACTGTTCTTTTTACAGACTCTTTGATAAGTTCAATCGGATTTATAAGAACAAGTTTTACAATTTTTCTGTTAAATTTATAATTGCTTATGTCTTTTTTATCTTCTGTTGATAATAATTTTAAAAAATCGGCATAATTAAGAGATATCACACATTTGTTTATTAAATCAGAAATATAAAATAAGTCTGATTGGCTTAATATTTCATTTTCTACGCAGGTGATTAGATATTCAATTGATGTATTTAAATTATTTTTTTCTCCCGTTTCATAAAAGTTTTCTAATGAGTTTATTGTATATTTAACTGCTTGATCATATGAAATTGTTATTGAGTTATTTGATTTATTAAAAAGGTTATTATAAGAATTATTTGGTTTATTATAAGAATTATTTGGTTTATTATAAGAGTTATTTGGGGTATTATAAGATTCTTGTGATTTTCTATAAGATTCTTTTGATTGATCATTTTCAAAATTGTGAACTTTCTTTGGGGATTTGATTGGTGATGTTGTTACTGCTTTTGGATAAGAAGTAGAAATTACTTGATAATTGTCGGTTATTTCACTCGAGAAAGATATTGATGAAATGTCTTCGCTGTTGTGGAGAATTTCGTTTTGATTTTTCATGCATAAAAAGATTTTTTTTATTAATAAATTTTACAATTTGCATGAAAATTGAATTAGAGATAAGAAGTTTATGGACTTACTAGTTTAATTAGATAAATAGAATTTAAATTGTTGTTTTCAATAAATTGGAAAATTTATCACTTTATCCCGTTTTCTAAAAAATTGAGATCTAAAGAAAATTTGATTGTTTAATATGCAATTGAATTAATTAAAGTTATTGCGAAATAATAAAAAATAATATTATTATTTTTTAATAAGTAGAAGACAGATAGACAGATCAATACATCTAAATTTATTCAATTTTGCAAATTATTAAATTAAATAATGATTTATTAGACAATGAAAATTTCCATTTTTTTGTTGATATCGAAATTTAATCACTTATTTATGAAAATAAAATAAATTGCATGTTAACAACATAAATATTCGCCGACCCGGAGAGTTGTCTCCTACCATAGTCTTTAGATATTTGGTTCTTGTTTTCACGTAATAAGTCACTCCTATGGTATCCAGAAGCCCAGGTATATACATAATTTTAATTTATCAATGACTAACAGGTAATTAGTAGCTTTTCATGAATTTAGATTTTTCACAACTTTTTGCCGAGATGCGTCGCTGCACTCATCCTCACACCTAGGAGAGTCCCTTCTGCTTCATTATCATAGTAGACCAAGTCTTAATCAGCTATAGCACCGTTAGACCTATTTTTCACCGTAGGTGAAATTTGGTCCGTTTTTCACCTGAAGGTTAAAATTAGGTGAAATAATAAAAATTTTTAACGAGATTTAAATTGAAAATAAATAACAATATAATTTAAATATTTTACAGATTTATATGTATCGTATTAGCGAGTATTTTTAAGAATGGTTCTTTTTTGCCATATTTTCTTTATACAACGACTAAAAAGGTTAGTTGAGCTTTTAATTTTGTTAAGTTTGTTTTCAGTAAAGCTATATAGTCTTTTTAATACACCTGCAAATGTATATTTCTATGCCAACTTCTTTAAAATTATAAAAATAACGATCATTGTTATTTTTTAAACTGTTCTTTAGATTTATTTTTTTTCTGTCAAGTCTATAGTCTTCTTAAGCGTTAAATTTTTTTATATATTTCAGGTGAGAAACGGACCAAATTTCACCTACGGTGAAAAATAGGTCCAGCCCTGCACTCATCCTCACGCCTAGGAGAGTCCCTTCTGCTTCATTATCATATTAGACCAAGTCTTAATCAGCTATAGCACACTGGAACAACTGTATATTAATACTATAATTATATAGTTATTGGCTACTTAATGTCAATCCCTCTCCATTATTAAAGCGACTTTAAATAATTAAAACCTCGATACTTAAATGGTACATTCAAGAGTGTTAACTACTTAGCTATCTAGCATTTTAAAAATAATTAAGATGGGTTATTTTATTTTCAATCTTCAATTGAATTCATACCGGGTATTGCATAGTTATAGATATCTTTGCAAAATTATAGACCGCTTTTTCGACTTAAAGACCACTGTTTTCAAAGTTATAGACTACATTTTGCAAAGTTAAAGACTGCTTTTTGTAAATATATAGACAACTTTTTTCAGACTTATAGAACACTTTATTAGGTGATATACACGCCTTTGTACTACAAAGGTTTAGAGGTCCTAAAAAATTGTGCTTAAAAGGGATAAATATAATATTACTATAAAATTTTTTGCTAATTAAGAATCAGGAACATTTGTTTATAAATTTCAACTGAACTTGCTTCAAATAGGTTTGCATTTTTTGGGTCTATAGTTTTTTAATTTTACCCTTAGTGTAAAATAAATGAAAAAATCAAAAAATATATATATTTAGTTTAATAAAAATTTTAAAGGTTCATTTTTCTCATTCATATGTATCATAAATCTTAAAATTTACAATCAATTAGCTTTCCAGCTCTATGACGAATTGATTTTCCATTTTTATAACTGACCGGCAACCTTCGATAGTGTTAATATGTGATCAAGTGGAGATATCAACGAATTCCTTGAAATTATTGACAGATTTATGAACTAAAAAATATCTTTTTACTTCTGAAAAATCTTACCACCATCAGTATATATAATTTAATTCGAAAAATATATTCTTTTACAGAAAGTATTTATCTCTTCTTTTATTTTTTTTACATTTTTTTCAAGATTATTTTCCTTTCATTACTTCTTTCTACTGCACTTAAAATTCAGACGCCATCTACATTATGACCTCTTTCATATTTTCTCTTACCAAATTTTGATTTATCAATTTCAACAATCTTTTCATTTCCTCCTATTTTTTGGCATTGTTGCGTAATACTTTATGATGATATTTGATTTTTCTTTTTTCTTAAAAGTTTATAAACAATGTACCGAGATATATGAGACGGCCTCTCGATTTTAGCTACAGAAGAAACCGATAGCCATTTATTTAAAATAAACAGTTTCATTAAATTTTTATCATTCTACACGTAAAAATTATACCTCGGAATATTGAGGTATGTTTCCACTATATTTCCAAATACAACATACTAGAAACTTTTTCTTAGAATGTCACCTAAGTTTTGATCCTCATTTAAAACAGCGTTTTTGTGCTAATTGACTGCAGATATTTAAATTTAATTATTAATACTCTTTAAAATTTAATTCCATTTGATGGAACATAAGGGGAAATTAAAAAAATGATATCTTCAAAAAAAAATAAAACTTATTTGGCGCATTACCATATTTAAACATGTTACTAAATTTAATATATTTTCATTAGTTAAATATAATAAATATAGTAATGTGTCCGAATAAAAAAAATGGGGATTTTTAATTAGCAAAAAAATTATAGTATTTCTATATTTATGCTTTTTTAAATCTCAATACTTGAGGGTCTCTAATACCTTGTAGTTCAATGTCCTCTATCTCTGAATAAAGTGTTCTTAGGTCTGAAAAAGTGGTCTATAACTTTACAAAAAGTTTTCTTTAACTTTGCAAAAAGTGGTCTATTCTCTTGTAAAGTTATCTATAACTATCCAATACACTGTAAATTTTTGTAAAAAATATAATAGGCATAAGTTCAAATTAAAATTATTATATAAAAATCCAAAAATTTAGAATTAATTAAGATTTTAAAATTATTAAGATTTAGAATTAATTTAAAATTAAAAAAAGGCCAAAAGTTAAATATACGGTCGGTGGAGAAATTATACGGTCGGAGGAAAAATTTGGTAAAGGTTAATTATAAAAGAGAGGTTATATTTATAAGGTGGAGGTAATTTTTTCTACTCTAATATGAATTTTGCTATAGATAACATATGAAAGTTTAATATTGACAAAAATATTAATTTAGCAGCGGATGGAAAATTAAAAGGTGGGGTAAAATTAAAAGGAAGGGGGGGTAAAATTAAAAATTGGGAAAATTAATCGTTAATTTTCGAGGGATCTTATTAAATACACCCCCACCTTATAAAATAACACCCTGCAAAGCACCTTATAAAAAACACATTTTATAAGATTTTTTTGACCCGCTATATGAATTTCACAGTTTAAAAAATACATTAAAATTTAAATTTTTATCGCCCTTATTATTTTACTTACAACCTTATAATTTTCCCGTCCAACCTTATAATTTTCTATCATACTTTATAATTAACTATGGCTGATTTTCCCCCGACCGTATAATTGTCTCTACTACCGTATATTTAACTTTTGCCAAAAAAAATTCTGTAAAATCATTAATGCCGAATAAAATTTTTTTTCAAAGAAGAACTTTTGTTTTGGAAAGCGTGCAAAATAAAACTAAAATTTTATTTTTTATAAATAAAAGCTAAATGATCTTGATTTAATAGTATAATCACCAAAATATTTATTAACACCACTAAACAATTTTAAAAAACAAAATTTAAGAATTTATAATTAGGTATTTGAAAATATTTATATTTACTATCTTATTCATTATATTTCATCCTTTACTGATTTTAGTTATATTTGTATCACGATTAGGCAAAGGCTCATTTGTAAAATATTCATGTTGTAAAATTTCATAAATATCAATTCTCTCAATTGGATTATAAATAAACATTTTGCCAATCAAATCTATGATATCGTCAGATGCACCTGAAAATATATTTTTTAACATTATTTTTGGATAATTGGGATATTCAAGATAATTTGGCAGTTGTTTAAAATAACTACAGTCTTTAGAATCGGGAGTTCCTAATGTTTTGAAAATCATTTCTAATTGTTTAAAATCATCTTCAGCTGGAAATATAGGTACACGCAGAAGCATTTCACCTAATATGCATCCCAATGCCCAAATATCAACAGAGAATGCATAGTTTCTATCACCATAAATCAATTCGGGTGCTCTATACCACCTAGTAACAACATTTGATGTCATATCATCACCAATATCACGACTTAAACCAAAATCAGCTAATTTCAATATTCCATCTTTTATCAAAATATTTGATGGTTTTAAATCACGATGTAAAATAAATTTTGAATGAAGTGCGCATACACCTCTACAAATCATGTAAAACATCCATTTTATATCTGCAGGCATAAATATTATTTCTCGATTTTTAATCAGGTCTTCTAAATTTCCTTCAGCATATTCAAGAATTATATTTAAGGTCTCTCCAAAAAAGAAAATATCTTGGATGTTACATATGTACTGATCATTAATTCTGCTTAATGTCTTGATTTCGCGTATTGTGCTGATATCAATTCCTTTATCCCATTTTTTCATTCTCTTGATAGCTACTTGGCCTAAAACCCGCTTTCCTTTGCCATTATTTATTATTTTACCCTCAGATTTATCATTTTTTTCCATTTTATCTGCCATGTAAATTACAGCGTATGTACCTTCACCGATCTTTTTGCGTCTTAAATAGCACACGTTTTCCATGGGGTCTTAAAGTTATTAAAATATTTTTGTTATCTTTTATAATGAGATTTTTTTCAAAAAGCAATTTTTTTCAAATATTCGTATTTAGTTGAGCACACAACAATAATCTTTAAGAAAAAAATGAGATAGTTAATAAAATTGTTAAGCAATTAATTAAAATTATCGATATTTTTGATGTAATTTTAATCAATATAGGTATTGTGCATATGTTTAAAGAAAGATTTTCAGATGCTGATGAATAAGATTAACGTGATTAAGTCGATCCTTATTTAATTAATATTGTTTTTATCATAATGACATGAAATTTAACTTTTTTATCGAAAATAGATAATGTAGTACGAATTTTATAAAAAAAAAATTACAATTGTAACATTTTTTTATTTATATCTAACAAATACGAATTCAATAATATTTTATAGTAAATGACATTTTCATTGTGTTTTTTTGTGTATTTTCAATATCTTAATAATATTATCTTATCAAAATTGCCGTTAAATTCTCTGATGAAAATCAGGAATAAATAGATTCCTGTTAAATTTACATTTGAAATTATGATGTATTAGAGTTATTTCGTGAAAATTAAATGAAAATTTAATTTTTATTAAACTTTTAATCTAGAATAAGTATGATACAGGTGATTTGTATTTTTTAAAATAGGTTATGTTTTAATATAAATATTACAGAAAATAATAATTAAACAAATTTTTTAAGCTACATTTGCAAATATTTATGAATCCTTTTTTTAATATATAATTTAATTGATACTAACAATTAAATAAGATGATATGATAATACCCTTTTTATTAGATCTGATTATGGATATAAAATTTTTAGTTATTTAATTTTGATCAATTTCTATAGAATTATAATAAAATATTCAGTTGTTCCAGTTTTATGTAGCTGATTAAGACTTGTTTTAATATGAGAATGAAGCAGAAGTGGTTCTCCTAGATATGCGGATGTGCCGAAAGAAAACTCTCCAAAGAAAATTTTCGTTCGTCGTTTGGTAAAAGATCCGAAAACTCTCCTACCCATGATGAAACGGATTATTTTGATCTAAACATAGCGAAAAAAACAAAAAAAAATATATGATGAATTTATATATTACTTTAACAGAAAAAACTCGTTATCATGGAGATGAACAAGACATTCTTGTAGATGTCGGCTCTGCACTAATTATGACATCGATACCGTACTTTCTTCTGTTGAAAATTTTTATCCACTAGATATTACGAAAATAGTCCGTCTAAAATTGAATGATAAATTAAAGGATCTATCTTTGAATACAAATATTTCTTTTGATACAGCATTAATTCATAAAACTAAACAAATTTAAAATTTTGATAATAGTGTCATATGAATATAAATAGTTTTAAAGATTATTATACAAGCCTAAGAAGAAATAAGCATAAACCAGTTAATAAACATGATTATTTTTACCAAATTATCATTGTACATATGATGACAATGATTTCGGAGTTTTTGTCAAATTATCCCTAAAGAGGCACCTGTGGTCAAATTACCCCCCAGGGGGGGCAAATGTGTATAAATTTTTCCGCCCCAGATATAACATAAAGAAATATTTTAAATTAAAATTTATTTTTATTAATACCCATAAACATTGACAATCGAATATTATGCGACTGAATTTCCAAGCCTGGATAAAAAAGTGATTATTACATTTTTACAGCAGCAGAAGATACACAAAGACTCGCATAAATGTAAAAAATGCAATAATTACACCGATTTTGTCCCACAAATGAGAATTTAAGAATGATATGCCTAGAGATGCATGCAAAAGATGTGTACAGAGTATAAAAATATAAGTCTGTGCGGTGCGGTTCATGTATTCAAGGTTTTAATCTGCCAATAGAAAAGATTATCAAAATATTAGTTAATTATGTGTATATGCAGTCAATTAAATCTATTTGTTCTTCCATAACCTCAGTAAGTCCTATGTCAATACATAGAATTAAAAAAATCAAGTTTTTAATTCAGAAACATGCTTTATCGACAAAAAGTTAGAGGTGTCGGTTCTGTAGTCCAGGTCGATGAAACGATGTTGAATTACAAATGTAAGTCACACCGTGGTAGATAACCTAGCAATAAGAGTGATGCACTAGTTATCTTTAAGTTAGGTGTAGGGTCACCAGAGTGTACGTCAAAGTGATACCTAATATTTCCACTTTGAAAATACTACCAATTATTGCTGAAAAGGTTTGTTCCGGATCTGAAATTCATACCGATGAACATAAATTGTATGGTAAATTGGCTGAGAGGAGATAAGCACATAATAATGTGTGTTATATGTATAATTTTTTGACCCAAATACTGCCGTTCATACACAGAAGATTGAAAGATTTAATGGATTGATTAAAAGTGAAATAAAGAAACAATTAGGGTAAAAAAACGATGAGGCAAGAGTTTCTGAAGGGGTTTTGTTTTTTTAATAACAAGGAAATAATATTAGAAAAGGTTTTAGAATTAATATAGTTGTGATTCTATAATATTTTAAATTTTTTTATTTATCAAAACTACAAAAAAAATTAAATAATTATTATTTTAAGCTATGATCAAATTTTTCACCGAGAGGAATTTTACCAAGATCCATTATTTTTACAAATTGATGCTGTTAAAGATGATGAAAAAAAAATTGTGATTTTCTACATAATTGAAAATTTAATGTTAGCAAATAGAACAAATTACATTTTGTGCTCTTCTACCTTTTAAACTATTCTAAAATGTTTCCATAAAATATTTTTCGGTCATATAATATTTTTTATTGACGAATTCCGATTTTATATGCATTTACGAAAAAAAATATAGAGTCATATGATTTTATCTTAAAACATTTAAGTGAGAAGATTAATAAATTTTACAGGCTAATTGTAAATGATCTTGAAATAACTTTAGTTAATGCATTTTAAAACAAGTTTTCCTTTATAATTTTACCTGGTTGTAATTTTTATTCACAAATATTTTGGATAAAAATTCAAGAATTTAATTACGTAGTTGCTTATAAAATCGATAAACTGTTTTAATAATTCGTTAGGTAACTAATGATTTTGAAATACGTTCCTTTTGAAAATTTTAAAGGCGTATTTGCAAAAAGTAAGTCAATTAATAGTAATAATGAAGAAAAGAGACGCCTATTCCTTTTTTTTAATAATTTTATTAATTAAAATATAATTGCTAAGAAAACTATGTTTTGGAGGGTTAATAAATGAATTTTTAAAAATATACTAACAACAACTAATACTTTAAAAGCATTACATACTCATTTAATCATATATGTCACTTATAACTCGAAAAATATCGATAAAATATTTGGTTCTCCAACGGGTTAGCACCCCCCCTTTAAAAATAAAAATCGCTGTTCAGCAGAGATGAGACCATGTTTCTTACTTAAAATAAGATCGCCATGAAAATTACGTATATACACTATATTTTTAAATTTTTTAACTAATTAATAGACATTCACTATATTTGGTGCGAAGCACCAAATTTAGTAATCTGAGAAATAAAGCTCTATTTAGAAATAACAATATATTTTTAGACGTAACTTTCCATGGCGATCTTATTTTAAGTAAGAAACTCAATCTCATCTCTGCTGAACAGAGATTTTTATTTTTAAAAGGGGGGGCTAACCCGTTGGAGAAACCAAATATTTATATATGAAAATTTCATAATAAAAAAATAAAAAATATAAAAACGTAACAGAAAAAAATATCTAGAACAGGGATGTCTACTCTTATAGGATGGAGTGCATATCTATTAAAAAATTTCTCTGGGCCGCACAAAAAGAAATGTGATAAATGTTGTATAGAAAATTAAAAACTATTAAATCTTTTACTAAATAAAAGCGGTCTTCTATCTAAAGATGCCCAAGTCAAAAATAACCGCCTTAGAAAATAATTTTTGAAAAAAAAATAAAAATAATTTTAAAAAAAAATGAAAATTTTACATAAAAAATTTATTAAGAAAGATAACCCCTAGATTTTCAGTTCTAAATTTCTTTAAACCCCCTATAAAAAACATCCTTTACTACGCAATATGGCATTATTAAAGAAAAAAATATTTGTCTTATTACTATGGGCCGGAAAAGGCTTGGTTTTTTTAGACGAAAAGCTTGTTTTCTTTAGACAAAAAGCCTGTTTTTTTTTAGAAAAAAAGACAGGATATAAAAGAAAAAACTCTGCTTTTTAAATTATTTTTATAGCGATTATTTCTTTTTTATTGTTGGTTAAATTATTATAAATACAATTATTTGTGTTTATAGGTTGAATAATAAATTTTTATTTTAAAAATAAGATTAAAAATTTAACATTTTTAAAATATAAGAAGCATATATTTCCTGTGTTTTAAGAGTCATACCCCGTCTTAAATCATCTGAAAATGGTAACCATTTTACTAAAACTACGTTCAAAATCGACGGTAGTAAGTGGTACATACAGGAAAATTTTGTCGATTTCTTTGCTAGTCGTTGCGTTCAAATCGAAAAAAAAAGGTCTGCATTTTTATTGATTAAAATAAACAACTTTTCTTTTAATATGAGATTTTCTACATTTTATACGACATTAATCAAGACATCAATTTGTTGTATTGTAGACAAATTTTGTTTTTCTAATTCTTTAACAGACTGAACAATAAAACGAGCTCTTCTTATTTCAACTAACTCTAATTGAAATCTATCATCGTCAAAATATTCAAGTAAAGGAAAAAATTCTGCGTTTTTAACCACCGAATTCTACACAAAAGATTAATAAGGTGAAATTTTGTAAATTTTTTTGACAAAAAGATATCCATGTGCCCCAACGTGTTAAAATTAGAAACTTTGGAAGTTGTGATCCTACAAAACCACTAAAAGATCTTGATTTTCATTATTTTTTTTATTAGAGCGCGCTTAAGAAGCGAACTTACTGAAAAAGAAATGTGAGATTTTTTTTTAATTTTCTCACACAATCGATGTAACATATGCGCCACACAAGTTACATGTTTGAGATTCAAAATATAGACCCTCAATTTTTTACTGCCCCTACAGCATTAGAAGCAATATCGGATAAGATTTATCGCCGTCTATCAAAATTAATTTTCCCTTCATATATCTCACACATCATATTGATGATTTCTTGACTAACAGTTTCTGAGTTTGCCTTTGAAAGTTTAACAGTACATAAGAGATATGTTCTTTGTCTCTCTATTTTAGAGCAAACACCTCTCATTATGTTTAAAACATATTTTCCATTTATATACGAGGTTTCGTTAAATAAAAGAAATATATTTTCATTTATTAATATTAGGAAACAGCCTTCTCTCCTCTTTCGAATAATAGTATTTACAGTTTTCTGTAATGTGATTCATCGCGAATCGACTTGTTTGTATAATCTTCCATAAAAAGACTTTAATATAGGATTTTGTAATTTGTACAATGGAATATTCAATACGCAAACGCTTCGACAAGCCTCTCATCAAAATTCATGTGGTAAAGAACGAAGAAGTCAATTATTCATATTTTTTTATTGATAATACTCTTTTTTTATTATCTTTATGCGACTGTGTTTCCATGTTTTGCTTTAGTGTTTTTGTTCCTTCGGTCGTTTATTAATTAATTTCTTTATTGCAGAAAACACAAATCAACACATTATTGCTATGTTTAAAGTCATCTTTTGAGGAAATAAAATTCATCAGAATTTTACTCTTGTTAATTTGTTTCATTTTTAAGGGGTAAATATTTTATTTTTTTATAAAAAATATTAAAAGCCCTGTTTTCTTATAAAAATATGAAAAAACTAGTTTTCTCATAAAAATTAAAAAGCCTGGTTTTTTTTAAAAAGTCAAAACCAGGACTTTTCCGGTCCCTATTTATTACATAATGTAAAAAATCTGGATTACAATATAAGCCGATAATACCGACTTCTGTAAATTTAGGACAGAGTGTAAAATTTACTAAACTGGGAAAAACCAGATTATATTAAAAACATATTTTTACAATATGTAAAAGACTATATAATTTTTTTCTTTAAAAATGCCATATTGCATAGTAAACGATATTTATTATGGGGTGTGTAAGGAAGATTAGAACCAATATCTTTTTGATTGCAAGAAAATTTTTATTAATATTTCTATAGTCATTGGTTGTTTTTATTATAATTTTTTTTGCTTTTCTATCGAAAAGTTGGGTCTTGTTCGGAAAAGGCCTACTTTATAAAAAAATTTTTTTTCAAAGTAGGCACTTTTCCGAACAAAAGCAAAATTTTTGATTTTTTTTTAAAATTGTTAAATATTGTTTAAAAAATAAAATAAATTTACTTAATATCATAATTAATTTAATAATGATTCTCAACATTTGATTTTTTACAAGATAATAGAATTTTTTGACAGGTGAAGATTTTTTACAATGTAATAACTAAAAAATCTGATTTTAACAACTGTTAAAATGAGAATGGGGGATTTATTGATGTTCTTCTAAAAAATTACCGAAAAAAAATGTATTAGTTACGAAAATTGAAATTAAAAAATATCTTTTCCTGTTATATGAGTTCCCACCCGGCTTTCAGACACCCTTCTTTTTTCCATTCACAAGAGGAGAAGTAATAATTATTATTTTAAATAAGCAGAATATTTGAGATAAAAACAAATAAGCAATTATTTATATGTATGAACAAATATATAA
>SDVU01000157.1:0-19001 GCA_016256075.1 Dictyocoela muelleri | reverse complement strand
ATTTCTTTTTATTTCAATAAAATTATTAGGGCGTTGTAAATTATAGTAACATGACTTAAGACTACTAAATACTTCTTCAATCGGATTTAATTAAGGAGAATATACCGGCAAAAATCAAAATTTATTTTTTAGTTTTTAAAAAAGATTTAAAATCTGTTGTTTTGTAAAAAAAAACATTATCCATTATAATTATATCGGTACATTTACATATTTTAATCATATTATTCTTTGAAAAAACTCTGGTAAAATTTCTTATATTCCCCCACAAATATTTTTTAGATATTAAAATACCCCATGTATCTACGAGAAGTAATTTATGAGATTTCCAAATCTGATATTAAAACAATTCAGTCTTTGATGGACCATGAGATACTCAAACGAAATATGAAATGTTTGAAATGCAAGAAGCATATGAGATTAAAAGGTAAAGATATTGTAGATAGATATATTTGGCGATGTAACACTGTAAAATGTTTAAAGAGAGGGGAATCTGTAAGAAAAGGCAGCCATTTTTTTGAAATTAGAATTAAACTTTCCACAATCTTGAGGGTAATATATGAATGGGCTGTCAATACAACTATCAAAAAACTTGAAAAGAGAGTTATAAGTTGAGTAAAAAGCTATACAATCGGTTCTAGGTGTAATAAGGAAAGAAATAGCAAAATTTCCTTGACAAAAAATTGGAAAAGAAGGTATGACTGTAGAAATAGATGAGAAGCAGTCCCTAAACGGAAATTCGAAAGAGGACGTTTTACATCCGCTATTTGGTGTGTAGTCGGGATATTTCGGACAACAAAAAGGTGTTTTTTTGAAGTAACGAGAAACCGGTCAAAATCTACTCTAACCCAAATACACCGGAAAAATATCCACAAGAAAACAAAGATAATTTCAGACGAGTGGAGAGGATATTTGGGATTAGATAATTATTTTTCTTCGCATGATAAAATTTGTCATAAGGAACATTTTGTTGACCCCGAAAATAAATTAATACATACACAGACGATAGAAGCAACTTGGGGGAGATTGAAAAAGTATATAAAATTATATGGTACTAATATAAGGAAAAACTTGAACCACTTTATAAATGAATTTAATTTTAAAAGAAATGAAAATAATGTTTTTGAGAAAATTTTACTTGTACTAAAAATAAAGTGATCTTTTGTTGTATTCTATTTTAATTTTCGTTTTCTCTTGCATTAATTTTTTGTGGGGGAATATAAGAAATTTTAGCCAAAAAGATTGTAAAATATCACGTAAATGATATTGAATTGATTGTGAAATAGAATCGAGATTTCTATATTTGTTGTGAAGTCTATGATGCCATCATTTTTTTAATGAAACACGGAAAAGAAAAAAAAATAAAGACGATCATATTATAATTTTTTAATTCAATATACAGTATTTTTTCTCAAAGTCTTTAGATATGAGTATATGCATAATATGGTTTTAACAGGACAATTTCTTTTTGGTATTGTAACTTCAACTGCAGAAATAAGGTTTTTAATGTTTACTTTAGAAAAATAAATACTTAATATTATATCAAATTTAGACGATTTTTTTTCTAGTAATAAAATTATTTATATATTACAATGTTTTTTCATTATTTAGAAGCATTATATCATTATTTAATTTCGGTACTTAATTTTTTAAAACCAGTTTTTACATTTTTTATTAAATTCATACCTATACTATTTCTTTTGATAATTTTTTTTCGAGTAGAAAAAAATATGAGTATAAAAACTTTCATGGTTTTTATTGACTAATTGTAGAGAATAAGTCTTTTTATCTTTTAGATACTACAGGTAGATATTTTAATGATGAAAATTGATTGTTTTATACCTACCTTTAATTTTTGCGTAAATTATCATTTAAAAATTATTTTGAAACACAAAATCTAATAATATTTTCGTGAGATCTAATTTATAATTTAAACAAATATGTAAGTCATTGAATAAGGATTAATTTTGTTTAATTTAGTTATTTTTTTTATTTGGTTTTTAATCTATGTTAATTTTTTAACAACATAAACTTAATCGTTATGTGTTGAAACTTTATAATATTTACACCATTTGCTGTTTAATACTTAGTGATTTATTTTCATAATTTAATATTTCTTTAGAGACATCACATTGAGAAATAATAAATTTTTAAGCCTCATTATACGGCCAAAAATAGTATGTATGTCTGAAATTATTTCTAAAATGAATTTTAGCCATATATATATGTTATATACTATTTATTATTGAATCGTATATTAATTTTTTAATTTCTTATGAATGTAATTCTTATGTTATGTTATTTTTTTAATAATTCCATCAATTTCAAATTCTTAAGTAGCGTAGAAATTTTTCATTTTCAATCCTTTTAGATAATTTGTAAAATGTTAAGAAGTTTCAATTGGGTGCTTTATTTGTAGAATTTATGTAAATATGTTATCGAGGTTATTTGATAAACCTACTATGTCAGTTATTCTATTTGAGCATAAAGATTTTAAAATATGTAAAACGGTATTTTTATACAATTAGTTGAGAAATTTTTTATTTTAAACAATTTAATGGCAGAAAAGGGATTTATTGTAAACGAGCTTGGAATTTCATGTTTAATTTTAAATTTATCATTGGTATTTTTAAGTCGAAATAAATTGCTTTAAATTCTAAAACTGCATTTTAATTATTAAATTTCATAGGCCGTATCGGTAATCGGCCGTAGTGGTAATCGGCAGTAGAGATTATTTAAAAAACAAAAAAAAAATATTTGGGGTAGAAAAAAAATTATATTTTTATGATAGGTTTGAAATAACTTTTTTATAGTTTTAAAGAGGTTTTTTATGGAGGGTTTTTCTATAGGGTAATATCACGGGAAATATTTTGAGGGTTTTTAGATATATTTTTTTTGGAAAAACGAAAAAAAACAGCAAATAAATCCGCCATAAAATCCCTTTCTAAAATCCCTTTATTAATATTTCCATCATAAAATCGCTTTATGAAATCCCTTTATTAATATTTCCATCATAAAATCCGCCATAAAATCCACCCATAAAAAATTATAAAAAGAAAAAAATTACTCTTCCTATCATAAAAAAATATTTTTTTTGCACACCAAAAAAGAATTTATCATTTTTTTTCAATAACCTCTACGACGGATTACTGCTACGGCCGGTTACATATTTTAATATGAAACACTTATACGATTGTGTTTTTAATCGATAAATGGAAACATATCAATAACGTTGTTTTGCCAACTATACTTTTTAAGCTTAGCTGTAATAGTGTCACGATGAAGGAGAAGATTCTGTATGAGACATTATTTTATAAACCTTGAAAATATTTATATTTTATAATATATTTAGAAAATTCTCGAGGAAATTATGACTAGTACTCAGTATTTAACACTCTTGAAAGTACATTTTTATTTCAGAGTTTGAATTTTTAAACTCGCTTAAATAAATGATCGAGAATTTATTTAATCCGATAAATAAATATTGAGTAAAATAAAAATGTTCCAGTGTGACTGATTAAGACTTGTTATAATATGACATTATGTCTCTCTCCTAGGAGTGAAGATGAGTGCGATGATTTATCTAACACGACAAAAAAGTAATTACTTATTAGTTTTATAAAAAAGCCTATAATTACTGTATCTTGCTGAGTAATTGATAAAACGAAATTCGCATATACAAGTGTGTCTGTCACCGGGCATCTTGCAGTTACTTATAAATTGATTAACAAGAATCAAAGGACTAAATCTAAAATCTAGAGATTAAATTTGGGACAACTATTTGTGTTGAAAATTATGGATATGATAATCATGTAAAATATAAGTATTATCATTTAATAGTTAGCTATTTGGAAAATAATTTATTTTACATTTAATTAAAATTATAATTATAAATATGATTAATTTTAATTTTATATTTCAATTATCTTTTTTTTAAAATTGTAATTTTTTGATAGTTTTTTTCAATTTCGCGATCCCTATCATGGAAAAATAAGAAATTCAAATCACGAATATGCGTCTTTTCTCTCAATTATAAATCTTAAATTCACAAAATTAAATTTTAAGAATTTAATTCATAGAATTTAATTCAGAGAATTTAATTCTTAAAATTAAATTCTTAAAATTTAATTCTTAAAATTTAATTTAATTAAACCCCCATGTACGAATTCTACCGCGAAAGCATAATCGGAAAAGCTCTACAAGACACAATCGACGAAAAAGTATCTAAAAACGAACTATCACCATACCAAGCTAAAATGGTAATGTCAAAATTTGATGAAACAATTCCAATGATCTTCAGAGACTTTGTACAATCAAATATAAATTTCAAAGGACATGTATCAAGTTATAATCATGTTGATGGGGTTTGGAAGTTTAAAACTAAAAATTTTGTAATGACCATTAATAATGAACTTATACGATCAGAAAATGTTATGATTGTTGCTTGTGATAGTGATACTACTAATGATAGTGGCCGTCGACGAAGACGAAAAAAGAAAGATATAAAGTGAGTTTAAAAAATATTATAAAATAAACTTTTATGAGTAAAAATTAATAATATTAATTAATAAACAATTAACCTTAACAATATTATAAAATAAACTTTTAATCTTAAAAATATTAATAATTAAACTTTTAACCTAATTATATTTTTTATCCTAATTTTATTAATTAGTAAATATTTAACCTTAAAAATATAAATTTTTTAAAACCTTCAAATGTTTTATTAATCAGATCTTTTTATTCTCATTTAGTTTAACAACTACCAAAACACAAATCGACAAATTTTTTCAATCCCATAACAAAAAATAAAATCGCTGATAATACAAAAAACTAATTCAAATCGAATATCAGACAAATCAACAAACTCCATACCCAAATTAAATTCTTCATATAAATTAAAAATAACTGAAATAAGAAATAAAATCAGAATCATAATTGTGTTTCTAAGCTTCTTATTTTCAATCAATGATTCTCTGTATGGTCTTCCTATGTAATTGACAATGAATGTGCAAAGTTGTTGATATGTTGAGAAAATAAAGAGACTTGTATTCAGAAGAGATGGATAGAATTTTTCACTTATCTGGTTATTATTTATTAAGTTTTTGCTTTGATCATTATTTATTAAGTTATTATCTTTATCATTAATAATTAACTGAATAATAAATTTCAATAATCCTCCCCATTGATGCTTTTCAATCTTATAATTAATTTTTAGCAAGACATAATAAAAAATGACATGAACAAGACTTTGAAGGAGAATAGAAATGAAAACATAAAAACTTAAAATTCCTACTTTAAGTCTCTCTTTTGAAATTCGTTTTAGACTTTGACTGCTGGTCATGAAAATAAATGCAAATGAAATTAAAATTCCTGAAAATGTCATCTGTTTATCACTGAATCTAATTCCTATTGAATCTAAAAATCCTAATGAATAAGCCGTAATTATTGAATTAGCACCTATTATTTTATACATTTGGAGAACAGTAACTTTTGTTGATCTTCCTTGGCGAATTAAATCGACCACTGATGATATTAGTCCCGATTTTGATGTGAATGGCGCAGCTACACTTGCATCACCAAGTTTTAAATTCGTAGATACTGATGCTAATTGTTTATCAAATATTTCTTTGATTGATGTTTTATTAGTGATAGGGGTGTCTTTAGAAATATCTTTTAATGTATCTTTATTATTTATTATATCTTTATTATTGTTAAGTAATGCAATACCAATATCTGATATCTTCAATGCTCCAACATCATTAGTCCCGTCTCCACACATCAGTGTGATATATTTATTTTTGGTATTTTTATTTTTTATCGATTGAAATTTCTTAATAATTTTTTCTTTGTGAGAAGGATCAGCTCTAGCAAAGACGCTATATCTTTCAATTTCATTATCATAAATATTTTCATCATCATTTTCAAATTTGTTTTTTTCGTGATATTCTTTTTTATTATTATTTAAAACTTTTTCTATTTCATCGCCTTCTAATGCGTGACCATTATAAAATCCCAGTTTTTGTGCGACACTGACTGCGGTCAATTTGTTATCACCGGTAATCATGACTATTTTATGTCCTGATTCCAATAAATGGCTAATATTTTCAAAAGCATCATTTTTTATTTTTGATTCAAAAAGAAAAAATCCACAGAATGTAAGATCTTTTTCGAGATTTTCACGAATAAAGATCTCATTATCATTAATATCATTGCTATTAATATTATCATTAATATTATTACTATTAATATTATCATTAATACTATCATTATTAATATTATCATTAATATCATTAATATTATCATTATTAATATTATCATTAATATCATCTTTCTTATTTATATTATTATAATTTCCATTATTAATTGTTTTATTTTTATAAATATCTTTATAACAGATACTAATGACTCTGTATCCCCTTTTAGCATAATCTAAATATCTATCATAATCTTCAGGGGCGTCTTTAATCATCGTTTTTAAAACTTCTGGGGCGCCTTTAACAGTAACGAAGTAGTTGTCATTAGTAATCTTTTTATCATTTTCTTTTTTATTATTCCCTTTTTTATGATTAGTCACTTTATTTTTAGTAATTTTATGATTACTATTTTTAATAGCCTTGTTATCACTATTAACTTCATTAGCTAAAACAGTCATCCTTCTCAATTGAGAACTGAAATAATATTTCTTTTCAATTTTATATTTAGCATCATTAAAATCAATATTTAATTTTTCAATTGCACTTTTTTCAAGTGGGTCACCGAGGGTTTTATCATTTATTTGTATCATTGAATGACAAGTTGATACCACTTTTATTATACGTTGTTTTAATTCAATGGATAAATCAGATAATGATTTTAAATTGTTACAACTATTATTAATGATATTATCACTCTTAGTCTTATTAATGATATTATCACTACTAGCTTTATTAATGATATTATCACTTTTAGTCTTATTAATGATATTATCACTACTAGCTTTATTTTTAATATTATAATAATCTTTACTATCATTTTTAATATTATAATAATCTTTACTATCATTTTTAATATTATCATAATCTTTACTATTATTTTTAATATTATCATAATCTTTACGTTGATTAACGTAATTATTAAGATCAAAATGAATAACACCTTCTTGCGTGTCAATCATTTTTAATTCCAAATCATTTTCTGTTAATGTCCCAGTCTTATCAAAAAAGCATATATTAACTTCGCCTGCCTTTGGTATTCTAAATGGTTCTATGCAAAATATTCCTTTTTCAATCAATTTATGCATTGCTGAATTCACTGCTATAGTCATTTCAAGTGGTAATTCTGGTGGTATTACATTTGTTATAATAATAATTATATCAAGAAATAGTTTATAAGAGGATTTAGTGTTGTATTTAAGTCCACTGTATAATACGTACCCTGAGCTTATGAGTGCAAATATCAATAGATAGAGGATGAATATTAATGATTCAAAGTTATTGGTTGAGATTGGTTTTTCTGATGATATCATTTTTGAAATTAATTTTCCTTGTTGTGTTGAAAATCCTGTTGAGAGGGTAAATAGTATAAGTTCATTGTTATTCAGTTTGTTGTTATTATTCAGTTTGTTGTTATTATTGTTATTATTTATGTTTTTGTTATAGTTGTTATTATTCAGTTTGTTGTTATTATTTATGTTGCTGTTATTAGTCATGTTGTTGCTATCATTGTTGTTATTAGTCATGCTGTTGTTATAATTGATGTTGTTAATCAAAGTTTTTTTCATTGACTCCCTTTTAACTTCATTTCCCAAATTTATTTTTCTTTGTCGAATTTTTGTCTCTCCTTGATCATTTCGTTCATGCGATTTTTTTAATTTATAGTTTTCATTTTTATGCAAATCATTATTTTCAAAATATCCACCTTTTGTTTCTTCAATCTTAACAATTTTAGTTCCACCAAAAAGTATATGTTTTTTATGCTTTGTCAAACTTAAAGTATTAACACACTCACGAATATCTTCCTTAACAAAAGGAACACTTTCCCCACTCAACATACTTTCATCAACAGCACATGATCCTTTCAAAAGAAGTAAATCACAAGGTACCTGAATTCCCGGTGATGAAATGCTGATTATATCACCAGGAAGAATTTCTGTCGATGAAATTATTTCATTTCTATTGAAAACTATATTTGGATTTTTTATTGTATTGTTCATAACATTGTTTAAATTCGATGTTGTAATTGTTGTTTTCAAATCAACTGATGATGTATCATTAATATCATTAATATTAATATCCTTATTATTAATATCCTTAATATTAATATCCTTATTATCTTTATTATTATTGATATTAATATTGTCTTTATTATCATTAATATTATTTTTGTTTTTATTTTCATCCTTTTGAGAATAATCATATCTAAATAACAACCTGACTTTACATTCTTGAACATTCATATTTTTAAAAATCTTGATTGTCGTTAATCTTTGGAAAACAACACCCGATTCAAAAACAAAAAGAATAAACATCGTCAATAATGAATTATAAATATAATCATCAAGACACCACAAAATGGAACAGAAAATTTGGAAAACGAAGAATGGCGCTGTTAAGTGTTCGACTAGTAGCGAGGTGAATGATGGGCAAGGAATGTTGAAAATATTTTTAGGATAGTTTTCAATCATGAATTTTGGGACATAAGGTGTTGATGTGTATGTTTCATTATTAATAAAGTTAATATTGTTATCATCATCAATGTTATCATCATTAATATTATTATCATCATTAATATTATTATCATCATTATTATTATTAATATCATTTTTAATATTATTATTAATATTATTGTTTATGTTAATATTCTTGTAATAATTAAAATCTCTTTCAATGACTGGTTTAAGTTTGTATATCTTTTCATCAATCAAGTATGATCGATTTTTATAAATGAAAATATTTTTATTAATAGGGCATAAAGTATTTTTATAAAGAATGAAAAGATTATTGTCATTGTTATTTTCGTTTTGATCGAATTTATTTTTATTTTCAATTTTTTTTAATCCAAAAAGAATGTTCAATTTTAAAAACCAGAAAGTTGAAAGATAAAGGATGACGGAAATCAAAACAGTGAATAATGGTATGATTTGGTATGATTTTGTTAGGTATGATGTTATTGGAATTGTGTAGAGGGGTAATATGTATGTTCTTAGGATTAATGGTTTCTTTTTGAAGATTTGTAGTGATTGAGTTTTTGATTTCATGTGGGGGTTTTATTTAAATTTTTTTGAAATTTTAATTTAATTTGATTTAACTTAACCTGTCTTAAAAATTTTTGGCACCTTTTGTGGTTTATTATTTAAAAAACGAATTTAAAAACCCTTTTCAAGGGTCAGATAACTCACTTGTTTCAATTATTGAATGTAAAATTTAAGTATCGAGGATTGAATTATTTAAAGTCACTTTAATAAATAATTGGGACTGACATTAAATGAACAATAACTATCTTAGTAATATAAAGTTGTTAAAGCTATAGTCGAGTAAGTTTGGTATAATCCTTTATAGTTATGTAGAGGGACCCACCTAGGAGTAGATATGAATACGCAACGTATTTTGGCAAAATAAGTAGTGAAAAAAATCATGAAAAAGTTATTAATTACCTGCGTCCTGCTTAGTCATTATTAAAACGGAAATAGAGTATAGAGCTCAGCTCTTGGGTAGCCAGATACTGACGTATTACTTTAACATGGCGAACAAAAGGTCAAGGATCAAAGTTAGAACGACTGGTCGGGTTGGTAAATATGGATATTATGACATGTAATTATATTTCTTAATTGTAAAGCGGAATTTGTCTTTATCCGGCGAAACATCGCTTTATCACCGCAACATTAAAACTCTTATAGACCAAAATAAAATTATTATAATAAAATAAGCTGGAAAAAGATGCTATTAAATTTATATTTTCATAAAATAAATAGATTCCGATCAAATATATCATCATGATATAAAATTCCCGAAAATGTCATAAAAGAATATATTTTTAAAAAAGTAAAATTGTAAAATATTCATGCGATCTGAATTATATAAACGATACTTTCTTTTAAATTTAAATACAATGAGGCGTGCACTAAAAACAGCATAAAGTGTTGTGGAATATAACCACCCCGGCATATAATAGCCCCTATTTAATTAAATTGAAAATTTTAAAAAATCAATTTTTGATATGAAATTTTATTAATAGCCTCATGACACATAACGACCCCCCTATTTTATTAATAAAAAAGCAATTTTTGATAATAAATTTTATTAAGACAGTCAATAAAAATATTCGGTGGCATAAAACGACCCCCCTATTTTATTAATGAAAATATTAATTTATTTATAATAAATTTTATTATACTGAAATTAAATTTAATTAAACATTATCAAATATAATTTAAGTTATTTTTCATATATTTCAATTAAAATTTTTTCTAGTTTTAAATGAAGATATTAAAATGATTTTTTTATATTTTTATTATTTTAATATTTAAACATGAATTTTTCAAAAAATACCGTTTAAATATTAAAATAATAAAAATATAAAAAAATAATTTTAATATCTTTATTTAAAACTAGAAAAATTTTTAATTGAAATATATGAAAAATAACTTAAATTATATTTAATAATGTTTAATTAATTTAATTTCAGTATAATAAAATTTATTATAAATAAATTAATATTTTCATTAATAAAATAGGTGGGTCGTTTTATGCCACCGAATATATTTCTTGACAGTCTTAATAAAATTTCATATCAAAAATTGATTTTTTATTAATAAAATAGGGGGTCTTTATGTGTCATGAGGCTATTATAATAAAATTTAATATCAATTTTTTTTTTAAATTTTCAATTTAATTAAATAGGGGTCATTATATGCCGGGGGTGGTTATATTCCATAACACTATCTTTCAGTAAAATAAAATTTTTATATACACATTTATTTTCTACATGTTTATAAAATTAAATGTTTGGCATTAAGGGTTGAATTTTTTATAAAAAACGTGAGGCAAATTTTTGCCGAAGGCAAAAATTTGCCTCACGAAAATCAATATATTAATAAAAAATCAGTATATAAAAAATTCTCAAGAAAATTAATAAAAATGATAAAAAGGTCTCTCAGGTCGCATAGGTCATGCGCTGCGCGCGGGACATATTGTACTATAAACCTAGAGTTAAGACTCCTTAATTTCACACCCTCATTATTTAGCAAAAGAGTGACGTCAGCGTAATTGCCCATTGAATACTTAAATTTTACATTCAATAGTGATAACCACTGAGTTTTTTGGCCACATCTCATTCGTAGTTACTTTATTTTTCCCGTGTAACTTATTTTTTGATTTATAAAATTTAATTTTGAAAAAAAATAGAAACTTGTGGTTTTCTGAAAATAAAAATTTCCAAATATGTCGCGAACAGGGTGTTAAATTTTAGAGAAATTTACAGATTGTCTAGTAAGAATTAAAAATCAGTTAAATGCAGCACAATTTAATTCATATACAATTGTATGCCGGCTGAAATTAATAAATAATAAACAACATAAATATTTTTCATTACTATATAAAAAAAATGGATCTGGTATCAAATTTATGTTAAGATTTTTTTTGAAAAAATTAATGATTAATGGGGTGGGTTACTTTTATAAAAAAAAATTGATATTTAGCCTATTAATTCTTTTGAAAACCAAGAAAAAAAATAATTCGTATAATTTAACTATGTTATTATTATAACATTGAGAATTCTTATTCTGAAAAAAAATATTAAATTTGGTCATAATTTAATTAAAATTTGATTTTAATTTATTGTTTTAAATTTCAATATTTTTTTGCTTAATTTATTAATGGGGTTGGGGGAATTTGATACTAGATGATATCGAGGGAGATTTGATACCAGATCCAAATTTTTTGATAACCACAGTTTATAATAAAAAAAATAAATATATATGTAATAAATAAATATTTTAAACCTTCTAGCCTAACGGTAACGATGTTAGGCTTCCATACCCCGGATGGTATGATAGGTTTGAATCTCACAAAAGAAGGTTTTGCGCGCTCTTGCAACGATCGCACGTTTTTTGCGGAGCGAATCGTAAAATTCACCCAATTAAGTTTATTTATTTCATATGTTTTAATTTGGTAGAAAACCATTTGTTTTTTTATTTCTTAATAAAGTTGTTACTTTTAATTAAAAATTAACATAAGTGTAAGAAATATGAAAATTAAAAAAATCACATTTGATTTTTATAATTTATATTATCTATCAAATATTTTTTTTCATTTTTTTAAAAAATTTATTAACAAAAAATTAGGGATAATTTGATTATGGTGAGACGAATCGTGACATTTGATATTGTCATACTACCGATGACATTACAGAAAATATAAGAAAAATCAATTCTTCAGAAAAAATCAAAAAGAAGAAAAATAATTCTAGAAATTTTCTGTGGAAATTTCTAGAAAGATTAAACTATAAAAGAACTGACAACCATAACCCCCATGACGCATCGACAGTCAACACCCCGTCCCAATCGACAAGCATCCAACTGGACAATCAAGAACCGTAATTTCAATAAAAAATCTTCAATCAAAATGTCTTTTTATAATCAACTTATATTTTATGGACGGATCTCTCCGGAGTCCGTCAAGTTGAATTCAACAAGAAAGGACTTCAGTGAGAGACTAATTGATGAAAATTTTATCACTAAGAGAGAGTTTAAACACACGCCAACAAACACAACAATCTCTATAAGAATGAGCTTTAGCATGTTAGAAGAGATACAGAAACAAGACTTATTTAAATGGAGTGATGAATTCAAGCAAACAGTGAAATTAGCAGGATGGAACGACATAACCGCGGTAGAGGTACTGAGGTCTTCGATAGATTCTAAGTATTACAGCTTAATCCAAGACGCCGCGACGGTAGATAACATAATTGATATAATTCTATCTCATAAATACCCTGCTAGTCATTACACAAAATACCTAAATATGTTATCTAATGTAAGGCAAGATGATTTTTTAAGAATAAAAGAATACAAGGAAAACAAAGTAAACATTTGTAAAAGATTAAAAATATGCATGGGAAAGACCGAAAGCCAAACACGTATCAAAGCAGAGGAGGTATTTTATACAGGCTTGTCTAAAAGAACGCAATTAGAAATGTCAAGGTTAAACGTTCGAAACATAGTTGATATTTACGAGATGATTAACTGCACTGAAGAAACATTAAAAGAGCAGTTGGATATAAACGAATCGTATGATCCTCAAAGAATTGTTGAGTCTAGAAAAAGAAAAAATAACATCACGAGCAGAAATATTGCAGCTTTAATAGCCTCTGCAATCACGAAACCTCTGAATGTCGAGCAATAAAAATAAAGAGTCGCAACAGAGGTGAAAATAGCAATAAAGTTGAAAACTCAAAAAACCTATTACTCAATTCAAGTAATACAATTCCAAAAATTCTTGAAATTAAGGTAAACATCGAAGATTCTGAATACTCGGCCATATTAGATACGGGATAAACATTCAACTATGTAAATGACAGCATTGTTAAAAAGCATAACCTTAAAACTTCAAATATAAAGCCGATTAAAGCTGAATTGATTAACGGATAATTAGTCTCAACGAATAAGGAAACATTTTTCGATTTAAAAATCTAGAACGATTGCCAAATATTTCAAACGTTAAAGGCAAAATATTGCAAAGAATGAACCATGAAATTTTCTAGGAATGGATTTTTTTATACAAAACAAAGCAAAGATTGATCTAAACAGCATGAAAGTAGAAATAGCGGATTCTAGCTATAATTTAAATGAAAGAGAAGAAAAAACAATAAACGATATTGTGAGTGATAAAACTAAGATTTACTTGCAATCAGGATACCCACTTTCAGAGCAGTGTACAAAGTTTCTTAAGGCGAACGAATCCAAAAAAAGAGTATAGGAATGATTCCTGATGTGAAACACAAGATTAATGTGACAGAGGACACGATAATACGAATGAAGCCCTAGAATTCCTCTTAGAATCAAAGAAAAACTTTCGAACTTGTTGAAAGACTGAAAAAAGATAAAATAATACAGCCAAGCCAATCACCATATGCTTCATCATCATTTCAGATACTAAAACGTAACGGCGATATAAGACTCGTTGTTGATTATCGCAAAATAAACAAAATAACTCAAGATGATTGTTATATTTTCCTAAAATAATAGATTTATTCATTCAAATGAAAGGATCAAAGATATTTTCAAAGTTAGATCTAAAGTCAGGATACTACCGGGTTGAAATGGATCCAGAAAGTCGGAAATATACCGCCTTCTGGATCGAAAAAAGTTCAAATGGAGACGTATGCCATTTGGGTTAAAGAATTCACCTAAAACCTTTCAAAGAATCATGTATAAAATATTTGATGTGTAGATTTTGTTAAAGTTTATCTTGATGATATAATTGTCCATTCTAATTCTGTTGAACAACACAAAGAACACTTAGAAACAATTTTGAAAATAATTAACGATAATAACATAAAGATTAACCTTGAAAAAAGTGAGTTCAATAAGGAAAAGATTTTATTTTTAGGACACACAATTTCTGAAAAAAGAATAAGCGCCGATACATCCCCTCTGCGTATTTTAAAATTACAAGTTTTTAAAAACAAGAAAGGCTATTCAAAAACTATTAGGTATTTTTACTTATTTTAAATTTTTTTTTCCTAGATTTAGCAATAAAACATTATTTCTAACTGATATGCTACGTGAAAAAGGAAAAATTGAATGGAATTCGGAAAACCAGAAAGCAGTTGGGAATATATTAAATGACATAAATAATGCACCAATATTAAAATATCCAGATCCAAGTGCTTATTTTATCCTAGAATAAGATGCTTCAGATAGAGCTATGGGTAGTGTACAGAAGCAAAAAGGCGAAATAGTTTCATTTCACCGTCATAAATTCACACCAACGGAGCAGAAATATACTTCCATGGAAAAAGAAGCGCTGTGTATACTTAAATCCTTAGAGTTTTTTAAACCTTATGTAATTGGAAGCAAAATATATATACTCACAGACAATAAGAATCTCTTATTTGACTCAGAAATTTCTAAAAGAATACGGCGTTAGAAATTGCTCCTCGAAGAATTTAATTGTGAATTAAAAAGAATCGAAAAAAAATGATAACATCATAGCCGACGCTTTATCGCGAATAGCTACTCTAAACGCAGTAGAAAACAAATCATATTGGGATCTTAAGACTAGCCAAAATTTATGCAACATCCAAGAAAACTCGGAAAATAATAAACTCTGCGGAAATGATAAAGGATGTGACAAATATTTTATTGACTACAAAGAAAGAGTTAAAATACCAGAAAACACAGTTTCAGAAAAAAAATTCAAACTACACGAAGATCTGGGACATCCTGGATCAAAGAGACTATTTCTAACTGTAAACAAATTTATAGTGGCTAAAAACTTAAAAAGAACAATAGAAAGAATTACAGCAAATTGTTTACAATGTCAACTCAATAAAGAAACGAATAAAAAATTAGGCAGATTTGCAGGATATCTTTATTCAGAAAATCCGTTCGAATTTATTAGTTCATATATTTTTGGTCCGATAAAGACATCTCATTTTAAAACAAGTTTCAGCCAAGAATATTTTTACATTCTCACAATTACAGATATTTGCAGTCGGTTTACAAGAGTTTTCATTCTTAAAAATATACGTTCTAATTCGTTAATAAAGAGATTTGAAAAGTGGCTAGAAAAATATCCAAAACCCAAAAATCTTTTAACTGATTTGGGTAGACAGTATGTTTCAAAAAAAATTTGAAGAGTTTCTAACAAGTAAATAAATAAATCACGTAAGAACTGCACCATACAATCCAACAGGAAATGGCATATCTGAGCGAATAAACACATCTATAACAAACGTACTTCAGATTTTTAAGGTATGAGTTTGAAAGAAGTTATGAAGAATGTCGAAATCAATCTTAATTTTACACATCACACGATTATTAGGGCTAGTCTCTTTGAGTTTTTAAATAGATATTCTATTTTCGACGTAAGGCAAAGAAATCTTTTAAGTATCCTTAAAAAGAATAAAACAATAGAAAGGTGTCTAAAAGAAAATGAAATTAATAGTAAAAATCGTAAAAGAATCATAAGTAATATAAAGATAAGTAATAATGTCTTAAGAAAGAATTTTGTTCAGGATAAAATTGTAAATAGTTATTTAGGACCATTTGAAGTAATAAAGTTTGATAAAGAGAAAGGCCGGATGTGGATAAAAGAAAATGGAAGAGTGGTTAGACACAATGAGAAAAACATCAAACCTTTCATGGAGGGAAGAGGATGTCATACTACCGATGACATTACAGAAAATATAAGAAAAATCAATTCTTCAGAAAAAATCCAAAACAGAATAAAAATCAATTTCTAGAAATTTTCTGTGGAAATTTCTAGAAAGATTAAACTATAAAAGAACTGACAGCCATAATCCTCATAACGCATCGACAGACAACACCCCGTACCAATCGACAAGCATCTTACTGGACTATAAAGACCATAATTTCAATAAAAAATTCTTAACCAAAATGTCTTTTTATAATCAACTTTTATTTTTATGACGGATCTCTCCAAAGTCCGTCAATTAGAAGAAAAGTTAATAAGTCTGATTTAACGAATATGTTTTCGTCATCTTAAAATGAAAAATATTTTACGAGTTTATTGGCGTATTTATCTGTTAGACCTATAATATTTTGTTTATTTGTCTTTTTATACAGATTATTGTGCTGAGAGAAAATTTGTAATTTTTGTTTATATTGCATTGAAAATTTAAAAGTCTTATTTTTTCCTTCCTACATGTATTAATAATAAAAAAAATAACAAAATAATAATTAAAAATTATAATAAATTAAATTCAAAAAGCCACGCCCTCTTGATCTAATTATTAAATTTAAAGATAATTAATATTTAAATCTTGTTTTAAACCCGCTAACACCTATTTTAGTCGCTCTATTCCTTGTTCTATTATATTTTTGAAAGGTTCTACGGATTGGATATTTGATCCATTAAAATTTTTTTCAAATTTATATTTATGAAATACCGTGTATGGAATAGCATCAATTGTGGCTAAACATTTTTATGTTGAATATTAATATATCATAATGGGCTTTAAAGCACGTTTCTCAAAATCGGCAATATATACTTTTTCCTTTCTGTTTGGAATGACTTTGGCTAATGCTTTAGTGATTTGCAGTCCTACTTCCTCACAACAACGGTATTTTGTTACATTATATGTATACCTTCATCTATGGCATTATCCTTTATAATTAACATTGTCTCATCGTGTGTTCCATGTGTAAAACACTCTCTATTGAAGTTTACTGAATTAGGAGTTATCCACGATATAATTAGATTATTAACTTTGTTCTATAATCTAGCATCCATTGCTCACGTATTTTAACAAGATACTGAGATTTTACAGCTGCAAATTTGATTATAATTCACACTACAATCTTTAAGCATGTTGTAATGCCATCAAAAACGAATCTAATCTTATAGTGAATAATTTTAAAACTCTGACAATCTTTAGTTAAGCCTTTCTACTCTTATACTTAATATTCCGTGTATAAAGAACGATTCTCATCGACACATATTTATTTGACATATATTCCAATTACGGATCATTTTATAGCGCATAGAAAGCCCAATGAAAGCTTATGTGCTTAAAACGTAGTTTTTTTTCATATATCTCAAACGTTAACATTAGAATTTTTTTTTCTTATAAGTCACTTTTTCCACATTAGAGGAAAAATGACACTGATCCGAAATTTATATTTTTTTAAGTAAAGTTTCTTCCACTTGAGAATAATAGATCTGATCCGGTTTTTTTTTTATGGATATTTTTTTTATACATTTTATTAATCTCAGCCAGATAGCTCAGTCGTTAACACTCTTGAATTTAAAATTTAAGTTTCGTGGTTCATATCCCCTTGACGTCACTCTTTAATAAATAATGAGATATTGACATTAAGCGGTCATAACTATATAATTATAGCTTAATATACAGTTGTTCTAGTATGGTATAGCTGATTGAGACTTGGTCTAATATGACAATGAAGCAGAAGAAGCTCTCTTAGGTGTAGGGGTGAGTGAGGCAACGCATCTAGGAAAAAGTTAGTGAAAAAAAATCATGGAAAGCTACTAATTACCTGTATCCTGCCGAGTCATTGATAAAACGAGAATCGCATATAAAGTTAGGCTTCTGGGTAGCTTAGGAAGTGACGTATTATTGGAACACTAAGAACCAAATGTCACAGACCGCGGTAGGAGACAAATCTTCAGGTTGGCAGCTATAAATGTTGTCAACATGTAATATATATACAGTCGAGTTATATTTTTTTAGCTATATTCTAAAAAACGCATAAAAAATCGAACTTCTAAAAAAAATCGAACTTTTTTAGAACATCAATAAACTAACTATTATTATATTTAAGTAGATAAAAATCTAAATTATTCTTTTTTTATTGTTTATCAAGAACTTCAGAGACAACATTATCTTGAAGGTCTAGACAATCTTTAAGGTATTTTAAACTATGTATTTATATAATAAAACAGTTTTTTTGAATTTTAAATCTCAAATGGTTATGTAATAAGTCTACATTGTAATCAATACTTATTAATTCTTCAGTAAAGTTATTTTCTATTTCTTTTTCCTCATCATATATGTCACTCATTTTAGATTCTTTATTATCATTTAAATAAGATAAATCAGGAACATAAATATCGTTTTCATTTGTATCTAAATTCTATATTTTACTTTTATCCCAACAAATCTCGATAGCTTAATGTGATATCGCATTAAAAGATTTTTCAATCAAATTTATAACAGTAAGTTTGTATATCTTCTTTTTAATTCCATCTTGGTTTAAATTATTATTTAATGCGTTAAACACTTGAAAGTTGTTTATAAGAATCTTGAATTTTACTTTGAAG
>SDVU01000156.1:0-19020 GCA_016256075.1 Dictyocoela muelleri | reverse complement strand
ACGTGATTTTTTCTAGAAATTTCCATAATCTTCGTTGTATTGTCTTATATTCAACATCAGTGGGTTTACCACAATATAATAAATATTTTGAATTAAAAATAACATAAATCAAAATCAAAAATTAAAAATTCAATATTAAAAATTAACAATTAAATACTAAAAATTAAAAATTAAAAATTAAAAATCATATACGACCACCGCAGGAATCGAACATGCGCGAGCTGGGCGCATGTCGCGCGCTGTACGCGCGACAATAAAAAATGAGTGAATGACATTAAACGGTCATAACTATATAATTATAGTATATATACAGTTGTTCCAGTGTAGTATAGCTGATTAAGACTCTGTACAATATGAGAATGAAGCAAAAAAGCGTCTAGGTGTAGGGATGAGTGCGGCGACGCATCTCGGAAAAAAGTAGTGAAAAATAAAAATTCATGAAAAGTTAATAATTACCTGTATCCTGCTGAGTCATTGATAAAACAAGGATATCGTAAACAGTTGGGCTTCTGGGTAGCTTAGGAAGTGACGTATTATTGGAAAACAAAAAAAGTCACAGACCACGGTAGGAGACAAATCTCCGGGTTAGCAGCTATGGATGTTGTCACCATCTATATATACCACAAATATGATTCTTCAATATATTTTTGCACACACATATTGATTAAAATTATTATTATTTTAATTTTTTTATTGAGCCTTCTCTCTTTAAGGTACTAAAAAATGCTTCTGACAGCCCTGAGACTACTTCTCACTGTAAATAAAAATGCACAATTTCATTAAAGTACACACAAGAGTTGCCCTCAGTGACCAACATAAAATAAAAAAAATAATGAATATTACAACGAAATAAATCAGAAATATCTAAAGATAAAATATAAAAAGAAATTAACACATTCCCAATTAAATAGTCTTTGAGATACCTATTTTTCCTCGTTCCTCTCTAAGCACACAATAATGTATGCTAAGAGAAAGAAATAATTTTATCAGAATAAGTATATGAAATTCTTTAGAAACTGATAGAAATGTTTCTTTCGAACTCATTCAAAAACCCGAGATCAAAAGAAATATAGAACAAAAAGGGATTATCATTATTATTATTATTATTATTATTATTATTATTATTATTATTATTATGACCGGGTACCCGAGTCGCTTTCCCCCTGCTAGCAATCACGCAGGTTATGACAATATGTACCCGGTCTACCGAGGGGGGTGACCTTCGGTAAGTAAAGGCTATGTGGGGTAAATACTTCATTAAAATAATAAAACCTTAAAAGGATGATATACATCTGTTCAGAAGCACCCATATATGCTGAGAAAAAATAAGAACAATAAGTTTGTTGTATTGAAGAGTTGAATTAATAAAGTTATTATTATTATTATTATTATAATTATAAACATTGGTAAAAAGGGTGTTTATTTGAAAAAAAATCTATACCCTTTATTGCCCTACAGTGCGCAATTTGGAATAAATTTCATTTTAAAAATCTAATTTTTTATTTTAGGCGGAAAATGATAAAAAAATGGGTCACAATATTCAAGGGGATCACAATATTCAAGGGGATCACAATATTCAAGGGGTCACAATTTGTAGTAACAGTTATGAACGCTATATTGTTTGTTTTTGAAGCTAAAATTGACGTATAAATCATAAGTTACTAAGTGGATCATTTTTTGATTTATTTGTGACTCATACATGCAATATTAAAATTTTAATGAATTTTTCTACCTCAACGAATAGAAGAATCTCTCTGGAATTATAAGTCTAAGAAGGCGAAAGTTGTCGTTTCGCCAGAGATCTATAAAAAAATAAATAAATTTTGTAAAAATATTTTAAGACTCTTCATTAATGATAAATAGAAATTTATCCTTGAATATAAAAGTAAACGAGGCGGACGCTTAATTATAAAAAAAAATTTATCTATAACTTTGAAAGTTTTATCAACGAATATTGCAGGTGGATATGCCAGGTTCGTACATGTCGCGGAAAACTTATAACAGATCACGATTTTTCGATTATAGGTATGATAGAGCACAATCACATAGCTGATTTAGTCAGAGTTACACGTATAAAATCACAGGCAATTTTGTGCGATCGATCTTTGTCTACAAGTGAGACACCAGATGAAATTGTAAGGAAGATAAAAACTGAAATTCATGAGAATCATATAAAGCTAATGAATACTCCAAAATCGTTTTTTGATCGTGTAACTAAGATCAGGAAAAAGAGCCCGGACGTTTTCTTACAGTTTATGCAAATTTTCCCGAATGTCTCTGAATAACTTTAAGAAAAAAAATTATTTTTTTGTTCATGACAGTGGTGTAGGCGAATCTGGACGTTTTATCATTTTCATGTCGGAATTCCAGCGCGCGTATTTGAAGAAATCTCATACGTGGTTACTTGATGGTACATATAAGTCCTGTCTATCAGGTTTTTAACAACTTCTAACTATTCACGGATTAGTGTTAGGGAAAGCGTTCCTTATGTGCTTTATTCTTATAGAATAAAAAATAGAAAGGCTTATATAAATATTACTACAAGTTAAACAATTGTGTACAAACGAACCATCAGAAGTTATCACGTATTTTGAGAAGGGATTAATTAATGCAGTCCAGAAAACATTTCTATCAGGCACAACATAGAGATCTATGTCACTTCGGACAATCCCTATTTAGATACTTAAAAGATTATTGTCGATTAAGCAAGGAGTATCGAGATAAACCGGAAATAAAGAACATTTTTATGCAAAATTTTAAATCTTACGTTTTTCCCAAAAATTATTATGATGAATATCTTACCATACGTGAAAAATCCCAAATATTGAATGTTCACGATGACTTGGTTGAATTTTTTGAATATTTTGAAAAGACTTACATTGAAAATTTCGTAGATAGATAGTTCACACAACCATCCTATCCGATTGAATTCTGATCGTGTTTTGAACGAATTTTAAATAGTGAAAAACGTACAACCAATAACCTCGAGAGTTGGCATGGCAATTTAAATAGACGAGCAGCAATCGCACATCCAAATTTGGCTCATTTTATCGAAATACTTTAAAATGCTGAAAATGATGTTCATTATAGCCTTATACAAATATAACAGGCCAAATATGTGCTTACATAATCGCGTGATCTTGTAAAGGAAAATAAACTTTTTATTTGCTGCAAAAATTTGGATCTAGACTGTTTTTTCTCCATTGGAGAAAAAAACGGGATATACAACTTAAATAATTATAAAAATGGGAGGGTAAAAGGCCTAAAATGGAAATAGTGAAAAAAAACAGTCTTTGTTCAAAAATTTTATAAGGTATGAAAGATAAAATTATCATAAAGCACTTAATTCATTTTTTGGTTGGAAACTTGACGAATAAATTATTTATTTTTTTAATATTTCATTCTAGCGAATCCGCACTTTTTTTGCTGATTTGTATTTAAAAAGTCGTTTATTATTGAGCCCAAACTATGCTTTTATTTTTTTTAGTGGTTAATAAATCCCTGGCGAAACGGCGCTTTTTGTTTTTTTATACCCCTGGCAAAAAACCCCCGTTTCGCCTGTAGCCGAAACGGCGCCATGCCTGCAATTATTAAAATTTTTATAAATTTTTGCTAACTCAACGACTTAGAAGACCATCTCTGATTTTATAAGTTTAAGTGCTGTCTCATAAGGCGGATCATAAGACGTTTTATTCTTAAAACAGTTTATTTAAAAATTAAATTAAAAATAATAGTTAAATCAATTTAATATTATCATCAAAAATTCACTGAATTTAATATTTTTATAGTTCCGAAAAAAACATAAAGAGGTTAAAATAATCGGAAGAGTCTTTAAAGTTATACCTTAATCATAGTGCTCAATTTTTTCGGTGTAACTAAAGATTTTCCGGGTGATTGTTTTAGTCTCAGGATCTACAAAATAACAGGAATGATTGAGAGAATCAGCATATTTATTATGTATTTTTTTTGTAAACTGTTCACTTATCAGATACTATGTATGATTAGTTTCTATTTTTAGTTTAAATCAAAAACACTAATGAATTAGCACTTCATTTTTTGACAATCTTCATCAGTAATATCCACACTTAAAATTTGATTACTCTCCAAATCCACATTGATTTTTCGATATCACTCACACCATACTTTCTTTAGGCCTAGAAAGTTTCATCAATATGAACTTCTTTCAAAATATTTCCTAATGGCCTTTAATTTTCTTCAAAATATTTTGATATTTTTCTCTCAATAATTGAATAAACGTTTTAAAATATTCTCTCTAATTTCACAGATTTTCATTTTATAGTCGAATAGAAAGTTATTTTAGTTGGAGAAATATAAAACAAATTTTAAAAAAAATAAATGACATAATTTTTTTATCAGAAATTATACAATCACTCAAAATGTTTATTGATTTTTTTATATTTCGAGCATTCCCAACAATTTCAAAAATGATTTTGCGCGCTCTTTAATTGTTACCAGTTTATCACATTTATCAGAAATTTTTGAATTTGGAATTTCTTCTAATCCAATCAAAGGTTAAAAATGTTATTATTGGAAAGATGTAATTGAAAAAAAAACATATCAGGAGCTCGGTTTACTCGTTTTAACATGGGTGTAAATCTCATTTTTATTTATTAAAATTAAAATTAACTTATGATCCGTTTTAGAGACCACCCTAAGATTTATAAATTTTAATTGGTAAAAGCATACAGTATGTTTCTTATTTCAAATAGGCGTAAAGTCGCTAGATAAATACGTATAGTTTTTTATCTCGCAATTTTACGCTTATTTGAAATAAGAAACATACTGTATGCTTTTACCAATTAAAATTTATAACTCTGAGGGTGGTCTCTAAATTATTCGGAACTGAATCTTTTGTGGGCACTAATATTATCATCGAAGCATTAAGGTCTACCCGCAAGCATAGAAGAGCCATTCTATTCATTTTCATATTAGACTTTGTCTTAATCAGCTATTCCAGACTGTATTAAGTGTATAATATCTTTATGTTTTTTGACCTTAATTATGTTTTCTCTCTATTTTTAAACATAATAAAGCTGTTAGATTTTGACCATGATATACTATTTTTTATTAAACTTTGACAATTATGGATATCTGATCAAGATAAAAATTTAAAAATATAATCAAATTTATTTTAATTAAAATTTGAAATAAAAAGACCCATGGATGATTTTGAAACTGAAATTTATAATAGTGCTTTAAAAATAATTGTTGATGTTTGTAACAAACTTGAAAATAAAACATATTCACGTAAAGTTAAACAAGAGAAAATAAAGGAAAATAAAAACATAAAAAGTAAAAATTCTTTGGATAAAAACATTAAAAGTAAAAATTCTTTGGATAAAAATATCTCAAATAAAAATACAGTGAATAAAAACATTAAAAGTAAAAATTCTTTGAATAATAAAAAGTCTAAAGATTTAAAAATCGTAAAAAGTCGGGACATAAATAAAAGTCATGACTCTTCGAAGAAAAATATTAAAAGAAACTCAAATAAAATTACCGATATAAAAAAGAGAAGTGATAAAAGAAAGCTAAAAGATACCGAGAATGTAATAGATTAAGCGAAAAGCTATGATAAAAGCCTGCTAGCTAATCTTTTGGTGAAAAAGTTATAAAAATTTAAAAAAAAATAAAAATTTTAAATAAATATAAAATTATTAATATAAAATTTCGGGATTTTTCTTTTTTTTATAAATTTTAAATGACTAAATATTATTAAAAAACAAATTTATATGATCATTTACCTAAAACTATCTTCTAGATTAATCATTTTTAGATCGCGCTATATTTAAAACATTATTTTTTCAACTCCTTTTAAGGTAATTTTTAAAACTTTAATATTTTAATATTATTTTTTATATAATTAAAAAACGGATAAATTTAGTGTATTAAGTGAATTCATTAAGAAAAAAAAATATGATATTTTAATAATATTTAAAATATTTTTTAAATGTTATTCCCTTTAAATAGCGTGGAATGTATATTTTTTATGGTCTGAAACTGGTACTACTTAATATGAAATTATCAAAAGATTTAAAAACCTTCAAATTTAAAAAACAAAAGTCTTAAAAACAGATATATTTATCATTAAACATGATTTTTCAATTTTTATATGAAATTTATATCATTTTAGCACAACACTTTTTTTCAAGTTAAATAACCGTTTTAAAAAATTTTAATTTTTGAATACATTTTAAATATCTTAAAAATGGTATATTATTGATTATTATTAATTAATTATTAATTAAATATTAATTGTCTACAATATCAATAATTACAAAGAAGGAAGTTATATTCAGCCTTAGTCTTGTAGTCTTGAGTTTTTGGTGTTCAAGTTATACGTCACACCTATGTTACCAGAGATTATTTTTACCATATTTCCGTTCCAAAAATGATACATGTGATTACATAGTTTGGACTTCATGATTTCTACCAGAAGTCGTAAGAATTGTATGAAAAGATTTCTTAATAACCATATTTATTTAAATTCATTTCTTTAATAGTTTATTATATAACATTGTGATGCCTATAATCTATCAGACCTATCAATAATCCCCCTTTTATAATTCACCTATAAAATCACCTACTTCGCCTTCTAAACTTTTTATTAAAGCTTCGTTTCATACAACTGCAATCTTTAAATAATTTTTCGGCACTCACTATTCTTATGGGGAGCCATTAGCTCTTCATACAGAAAAGCTCTGGTCAAACCGATTTCATATTTAATCTTCCAATGATTTGTTGCAAAGGTTGAGGTACTTGGAATTTTGTGGAATTTTTTATATGGTATACAAAATATCCCATATTATCTTCATAATATTTGATATTTTGCATATCATATAAGAAGTTCCGAGAGATGAAAGGCATATAAAAAACAACCTAAGATCTGAAACCTATATGTTCTAACTTTTCTTAAGGGTTTTCTTGAGGAAATGTAGAACCAAACCCTATCTTCACAAATTTAGTGGCACAGAAACCTTTTTTGAAATACTAATACAAACCGAACTATAGATTTTCTTCGTATTAGTATTAATTTTAGATCAGAATTTAGACTTTTCATATAAATTGGTATAAAATCCTAGTCTTATAATAATATAAGATACTCACCTTTTAAGTAATTTATAATCTAATCACGAAATCTCAAATTTAGATCCTTTTTCGGACCAAATATGGTTTATAAATAAAAAATAGTTTTGGCGAAAAAACCATTTTTTTATTTTTTAGGGGCAGTAGCTCTTCTATATGAAGAGCTACTGGTCTCTCTATGGATAGTGTGTGCCTATTTTTTTATTTAACCACTTTTCTACCGAGATGCATCTCTTAACACATATAATAGTTTATTCTTTTTACTCTTTAATTATATAAAACCTTAATAAACCATACCACACTAAAACTTCTCTATATTAATACAATAGTTCTGTAGTTATTTACCGCTTAATAGCAATCCAAATTATTTATTATTAAAATGAATTTTAAAAATTTGAAACATGTTATTTAAATTTTCATTGAAGACTGGTAATCACTGAACTATCTGGCCCAATTGTAATTCATTCTCATCAAAAAAATATAAGCCCTTAAAATCAAAAATATCAATTACAAAATATCAATTTATATCTTCAACAAAAATTTACCCCAATGATTTCATCACAACTCAAAAAATTAAAATCAAATAAACAGAATTTGACCAAAACCATAAAATCACCACTCACCAACATATCAACTCATCACTTAAAACAATTAATAAAAGAAATAAATCTTAAATCAATCAATCCACCTAATAAGCCATTAAAACACGGACAATTAAAACAATTAATAACCAAATTACATATACCAGATTCTTGTTTAATAATAGAATATTATATAAGAATTTTTAATGTTAATGAGCAATTCCCTGATGATTTGTTGTTTATTTTGTTGCCGTTTAAGAAGTTACACTTTTTTATGAACTTCAAAGATGGATATGGTTTTATTGAATATCTCAAGAATAACGGGTATGATTTATTTAATAATAAGTATGATAATTGCATAAATAACAATTATGATAATAACAATTATGAATATAGCATAAATAACAATTATGATAACAACAATTATGATAATTGCCTTAACAACAATTATGATAATTGCCTATACAACAATTATGATAATTGCCTTAACAACAATTATGATAATTGCATAAATAACAATTATGATAATAGCATAAATAATTTTATAAATTCCAAACCATGCATAAACAAAGATACCATCGACATCTCAGAAAACTTCCTCACATATACATCGCTCTTCACAATTAAGAACATCCAATTCTTTGACTTAATCCTAGAATATATCAATTATTCAACAACATCGAAAGAAATAAAACTATTCATTGACAATCTATTCTTTAATATTATCAATAATATTCAAAAAGTCGATTTATATCAAAAAATAAGATTTAAAAAAATCTATAAATATTTTGAAACCATAAATGAAATTAAAGGAATTAATGCATTAAAAAAGAAAAAGTTAATTGATGATGATAATGATTATAAATCAATTAATGATAATGATTATAAATCAATTAATGTTAATAAATCAATTAATGTTAATGATTATAAATCAATTAATGTTAATAAATCAATTAATGTTAAAGATGATAATGATAATAAATCAACTAATGATGATAAATCAACTAATGATGACAACTTTTTTAAAACAATTTATATTAATAAAAATGACTATTTAATAATTAATGATATCGATTTTACCCTGAAATATTTAAAATGGATTAAAAATAATAATTTAAAATTGAGATATACCGATGATGAATTGATTGTTATTAATGAGTTAAGAATGGGTAATAATAATTATGATAAATCAAATAATAATAAATCAATTGATTATGATAGTAAATCAATTAATCATGATAACATAACACCAATATTTTTTAACTCATTTAATAACAAATCATTACTAATCTCAAAATTCAATTCACTAATAAAATTTATAAATAACAAAGATGATCTAAAATTGATAATTAATGATGAAAAGGATGTAAAGAAATATACAAATAAGAATAATGTCAACTTTATTTATAACTATTTTCAAGAGAATCGTAACTCATTTTTAACTCAATCCCTTATAAATTATTTCTTGAAATTTCCAAACTTTAATCCTTCTTTAACAAATAAATCTGAAATTCAACATTACAAACAAATATTTGATAATTCAGATGATTTAAATTTAAGCAATAAAATTCTAAGAATATTTATTAAAAATAATATTTATCATGATATTAAAAATTATAAAGAACTTTATAATAAAGATGATAATAATTATGAACAACCTTATTATAATTATTCTGAAGATTTTAATAATAATTATGAACAACCTTATTATAATTATTCTGAAGATTTTTATAATGATAATCTAATTTATGCGAAATATTTATTAAAATTTAAACATGAATTAACGAAAGAAGAAATAAAAAAATTAGAATTGATAATTAACAAAGAGAAGGAAAAAGAGAAAAATAATAATAATATTAATAATAATTACTTTAAGGATGAAAATTATTTAGCAAAAATTCCTTTAGAAAAAATTCCTTTAGAAAAAATTCCTTTAGAAAAAATTCCTTTAGAAAAAATTCCTTTAGAAAAAATTCCCTTAAAAAAAATCCCCTTAAAAAAAATCAACAAATTTATTCTTGATAAACACGAATTATATAAAAATTATAACTTTAAAGATTCTAATAGTCATAGCAAGTATAAAGAAAAACTCGAGTTTTCTAAAATATTAATAACCCTAGTTAAACTCAACAACCCGCTGGCATTTAAAATTATTAATAATTATATTACAATTTTAATATCCAATTATTATCAATTAGATAGTCTTATAATGATTTTAGAGAATAAAAATTTAAAAGAAGATCAAGTTATTGATATTTTTAAAGTCATTGTTAAGAAGATTAATGAATATAATTCTAATTCTAATTCTAATTATAAATATGATAATGATTATAAATATAATGAATTCAAATATGATCATAAATTTGATTATCAAAATAACATTTTTTATTTGTCACAATTATTCTTATCCATGCATAAAAGATATTTTAATCTTTATGAAAATGAATTTAAATTGATTATTAATAATCTTGATATTGAAAAAATGATAATTAATTTTAAACATAACATATCAATTATTAATATTTTAATTAATGATTATGGGCGATGTATTTTGAAATACTTACCGATTGCAATTAGAATTATTATCAATTCAAAATGTTATAGAAATATTAATAACAATAAAAATATTAATGATAATGACAATAAAAATAAAAATATTAATGACAATAAAAATATTATTAATAATAAAAATATTAATGACAATAAAAATATTAATGACAATAAAAATATTAATAATGAGGATAAAAACATATCTTTATTTTTAAAAATCATAATCAAGAAATATAAAAATATTTTAATTCCTTATGTATTCGATTTGATATCGGTTGATAAATCAATTATCAACGAACTAATGGTCATGAGTAAAAAGAGATTAATGAAAGAATTGATTAAGAAGAAGAGAGAATTAAATAAAAAAATTCATTATAAAGAAGGTAGTAATAAAAAGATTGATAATGATTGTAATGTTAGATATAAAAATTTAGTTCTTGATGAATTGATCCTAAAACTTATGAATAAAGAAACTGTCGATTATTTAGAACTAAGTGATTTAAAAACAATGGATTTTAAAACAGTGAATTTTAAAACAATTGATTTAAAATTAATTATTAAATTTTTAAAACTTGTTAGCGGTAAGGATAATGAAATTTATGAATTTTTAATTGAACTTAAGAATGCCAATTTCAAGATTTTCTGCAATATTTGTATTAATTCGATGGAAAATATTTTTAGAATTATGAGAAATATTATTAATGATATAATTATGAATTTGCAAGATGATTTAAAAAATGATTTAAAAAATGGTTTAAAAAATGGTTTAAAAAATGATTTTAAGAAAGATTTAAATAATGATTTAAAAAATGATTTAAAAAATGATTTAAAGAATGATTTAAAGAATGATTTAAAGAATGATTTAAAGAATGATTTAAAGAATGATTTAAAGGATAACTTTTTATCATTATTAATTTGTTATTATAAATTCGAAGATTCATTTATTGATCATAATGAGTTTATTCTGAGTATATTTAAGAAATTTGTTAAATCTAAAGAAATAGAAAAATATGATGATCTTTTTGTTTATTATTTAAATTGTAAGGTTAATGAAGAATTTAAAGAAATTTTTAAAATTCAATGTGAAGAAAAAGGGTGTTCATGGATTTTTAATGATAATTAGAAATTTTATAATGATTATTAAAATTATTGAATTTATTATTAACAATTGCTAAAAATATACTTTTCAACAATTTTATTTATAATTTTTAATTTTATAAATATGTTTTTAATTCTATATGCTGTTTTTAATATTATACGGCTGGGTGCATATTCGGAAAAATGCCTCTTTTCGGACAAAAAAAACAGGGTGATATTTTTTTTTAAAATAACCTATGAACGATGAATATAAAAATTTTTGCAAAAAAAATATTTTGTTGAAACACAAAGGAAAAAATCAGGAATTATTTATTTGAATTATTATTACCACTTTAAAAACATAAAAAATACTGAAAAAATATACAGATGCAGCAAGAGGCCATGTAAAGAAAAATTAATAATAGAAGGGGGAAATGTAAAAAACGAAATAGCGCATGGTTGCAATCCTTTAACCCAAATACAGATTGCAAAAAATAATGAGATGAGTAAAATCAAAAAATATGCAAAGGAATTCTTTTTAAATAACAAAGAAATTATTTCAGAAACATTTAAAAATTTGGATATGACTGAGATTGCTGCGTTTTCCAAACAAAAAACATTGAAAAGAATAATTAATAATATCAAGGATAAGACAATTAATAACTTTCATAATACAGACGACATACCGAATGAATTAAATCATAACATTGATAAAAATTTGTTTTTCCAATATGACGGCGGGGTAATGGATAAAGAAAGAATGCTTATTTTTATAAACTCCGAAAAAATAATTCATCTCAAAAACGCATCTACCTGGCTATCTGATGGAACTTTTAAAATGGCACCGATTGTGTTTTTTCAAATTTACATAATTTTCGCAAAAATCTTCGATGATTATTTCCCCCTTGTATATTCATTTCTGCCGAATAAAAATGAAAATACTTATTTTCGACTTTTTGAAGTAATTGCCCGGCTAGTGAAAAAAAAACAAACCTAAACAAATTGTAATGGAAACCGAAATTAGGCCTATGAAGGCCTTTAAAGCTATATTTACCGAAACCGAGATTTATAATTGTTTTTTCTATTTTTCCCAAATTATCTGGCGTAAAATACAAACCAACAATCTTGTTGTCAAATATAAAAGCGATGCTGAATTTCGAAATTATGTTAAAATGCTTTTAGTAATATCATTTGTACCAAAAAAACACTGGAAATGATTATTTTGAAAAATTAAAATTGGTTTCAAAAGAAAATATGATGATGAATCAACCGCTAAAGTATTGAAATATTTTGAAAGAAATTTTATTACTGATTTTAAGCAGGAAAAATCAGATTGGTTTGTGCTGAAAGATTAATCAAAGACATTCCACTGACAACTAATCTTTGTGAAGATTTTAATAGGTACATAATTCATTTTTAAATGGTAACCACTCTTCTTTAATAAAATTAATTATCATTATACGAACATATGATCATTTACAAGATCAAGATATCATCAAGGTATTGATATTGAGGCCTTTAAGTTCCGATATGAGGAAAACTTTAAAAAATGGAAATTTTTTAAAACATAATTGGAAGATTGAACGAGTATTATGATATTTTGTTTTTGAAAGCAGTTATAATGATTATGATTTCAGTATTTAATTAAAAATTGCGAGATTATTTTATATTATAATTTATTTTGTATTTTTTTTTAAAAAAAATATCTTTGTGCTCGACAGGAATATTTTTCAAAAAAAATATCACCCCCATTTTTTTGTCCGAATCTGACCGTTTGGCTCAAACTGGACCTTCGGCCCAGTTTGGACCAAACGATTTATTTGAATTTATATTTTTAACTATTTTAAGAGACCGTTTTTTTAAAAAAAAAATCCAAAAATCTAGCTGAATAAAGAATTTTGTTTTTGTCTTCTAAGCTTTTTTCAAGATTTCATAGTTTTTAAAAAGGCGTTTTTTTTTACAAAAACATCATTTTCATTGAGTTTTAATATAAATTATACTATGTCTCAATAGGCTGGACCACAAGGGAACATTTGTATATTAAACTGTAGTTATAGACCACTTAATGCCATTTCCTCATTATTTATTAAAGTGATTTTAAAATAATTATAACGTCGAACTTAAATGTTACATTCAAGGGTGTTAACCACCGAGCTATCTACCCTTGATTTATAATCAAATATTAAAATTTTGTTTAAACAATTTATTCTAAAAACATTTTCAACAATTAAATTTTTTATAATTATTTCAAGACAATGATTTTAATTGGGATGATTTTAATGGTAATGAGTTTAATTGTATCAGTTTAGATAACCCTTAATTTTATTATATTTAATCATAAATAAAATTAGGATATTTAGAAGACTTTTTTTATTATACATTTGTAATAAATAAGGCCCGGAAAAAGCCACTTTTTAAAAATGCAGATTTTGAGGATTTTTCTTCTATTTTTCAATTATAAACAGGTTTTTTATTTTTAATATTTAAATAAATAATTTTACCCATTAAATGAAGCAATTATATACTATCAAAACTTAAAGGAAATTCATAGCAGAACGAGAGGACTTTAAAATTTGCAATAATGAAATAATTTGCTTATTTTGTAATAAAGAATTGTTGTATTCTGTTAAAGAAGAAAGAAAAACGCTTAAAAAATATTTGGAAAGAAAGACACAAAAGAAAATAAAAATATGTCATTGGAAATGCAGAAGTTTGAGAATTTAACGTCATTTAAAGTAATAAATCAGACTTTTGACGAAAAACTTGCAGAACCTTTTGCTGCTGCAAGTATAGCTTTGTATAAGTTATAAAACCCAATTTTAACAAGTTTTTAGAAAATATACAAATATGTTTATTCGGGATGAATCACATTATCGAAATTAATTGTGCCTGTCTATGAGATAAAAGGAGAAAAAAAAATCATATATAAAAAATAAAGATATTTATCTTTTTATTTGATAAAACTACTGACATTAATGTTAAATATATTTTAAATATCATGTCAAGAGTTTTTGATATTTTTCCGCGAAAAAAAACATATCTTATTCGAAATGTTGAGTTGTCAAAGACAAATAGTAAATTATTTGTCAAGATATAATCAACATAATGAGCGAAATTTTTGATGGAAAAATAGATTTTAACAGGCTTCGCATAATTTTTTCTGACTGAGCCTCCTATGCTTTTAAGGCGGTCAAAGCAATAAAGCACATTTTGTTAAATTATAAAAAGGTAACGTGTGTTGCTCATATACTACACGGATTATGTGTAAAGGTGAGAGATATATCTCCTATTTCGAACTTAGTAAGTTCACAAATAAAACCAGCTCGGACGAAAAACAGAGAAAATCAATATCTATTTAGAAGCATTGTAGGTCTGAACTTTCCTATTTTAATTCGATAAAGATTAGATTTTTTTATCAGAGATCGCTCAAAAATATAATCTATATAAATATTTTTTAAAAAATCTAGCATCGAAGAATAATGAATATGACACCATCTTTGATTCATTTGAAGACAACTGTTTCATTCAAAAGCTTTCAGAAATTCGAAAAGTAATATTTGTCGTTGATTGTATCACTAAATTTGAAAAAAATAATTTTACTTCTAAGCAACAAATTGATATTTTAAGAAATGTAATGGAAAAATGAGAAAATCAAAAATTAATAGATAAGTTCATCCCATTAATCCACAAAAACCCAATCTCAAACTTTTATAATTTAAATGACATTACTTGTAGTGAAAAGACAATTTCTATCTTTTTTTACTTTTACTACTGCAGACTTTGAACGTAGTTTCAACAAAATGGGTTGTGTTCTTGATGATTTAAGATGAGGAATGACAAGTAAGATGCAAGAAATGTTATGTTTCTATATTTCAATAAAGATTAATAAGATAATTTTTTAGAAAACTAATTTTACAAATATATTTGCAATTTTCTAGCGATTTAATACAGAAAAATTCATTAAAAAATCTGATAAAGAAATATACAGTATTTTACAAGACATAAATGTTTTAAGAATATTTTAAATACTTAATTTTGCCTGTATCTTTAAATATTAATAAATGTTGTACTAATACCTTTTAGAATAGATATATAAGAGCGTAGATTAGAGTTTATGTCAATTTTTATTAATAATACTCTTCAAAAACATTTTTGGTTGTGTGTTGCTTTATTTATTTTTCAAAAACATTTTTTAAGCGGTTTTTTTTAATTTTCAAAAGCGGATTTTCAGCGGATTTTCAACGGATTTTTTTAATTTAAAAATGCGGATTTTTAGCGGATTTTAGCGGATTTTTAGCGGATTTTTAGCGGATTTTTTGTCAAAAAGTTCGTACTTTTTTCTGGAACCTAGTAATAACAAAGTGTCTTGTAATTACTACAATTTGTCAAAAATTTAATAACAAATTAAAATTTTAATCTCAAATTAAATTTTAATCATCCACAAAATATAAAATTTCATAATTTAAATTGATCCAATAAGAGCATAAAAGAAAATACATTTGTTGAGGGTAAGAGGAGAAATGTTTAATCATGAGAATAAATTCAATAAAAACCATTCACGTAACATATTTAGCAATTTCATTTTCTTCGGTCATCCACAATATGTATAAGATGACACAAAAGATTGCTGTTTTGTTAATAAGACATGAATAATTTCATTTGAAAATATTTTTAATTAAAATTTTTTATCCAGTTTGTAAACATAATCAAAATTTCTTTATTTTCAGAGATGCTGATTTTTTAAGGATGATGTTTTTTTTTATTTTAAAAAATGTGATTTCAAAATAAATCTGCTTTTAAAAATGTATTGACAACACCCCTATGCAACAACAAAGACTCGATTACATAATTCTAATTAAAGACAAAGCATCAGCAATTCTTAACAACAATATAGAAGCTGTAAATTCAGTTAGTCAAATACTATCCTCATGCCTAGGCCCGCTAGCTATGCAAAAAATGATTTTAACACGAAATGGATCACTCCAAATTACAAACGATGGAAATGCTATATTGCGCGAAATTGATGTTTCTCATCCTGCAGCTAAGATTTTAATTGACGTGGCTAGAACTCAGGATCTTGAAGTTGGTGACGGAACTACGAGTGTTATATTGATGACTGCCGAGCTATTAAGCAAGGTTGGGCTTTTGAAGAACCTGAATTCAATAATTGGTAATGTTGATGAAAAAGAGATTAAAACTAATTTTGATGAGATGCACCCTGTCAGAAAAGTCAGGTGTTTAAAACGCGCCCTTGAAATTTGCTTAGAAGGAATCAGTAAGGTTGAAATAAAAATGAAAGATGGCCTTAAAAAAGAAATTGTTTCAAATGCAGTGCAGACCAAGTTGTGCAAAATCATGGGTGTCGATGTTGCTTCAATGGCTTTAAAAGCTGTTGAAAAGATTTTTACTTCTGAACATGGAGTTAAAAAATGTGATCTAAAAAATTTAGTAAAGGTTGAAAAAATATTGGACGTTAGCTTCTCGGGTTCTGAAGTTCTAGACGGTGTATTACTAGATAAAATTCTTATACATCCCCAGATGAGGCGAAGAATAGAAAATCCAAGGATTGTGATTTTAGACAGTGGGTTTGAGTATAAAAAAGGTGAGAGTCAAACTAAATATGAGTTTAAAGACAAAGATGCATACAAAAGAGCTCTTGAAATCGAAGAAGAACAAGTTTTATTGAAATGTGAAAAGGTAGTTAAAATGAATCCTGATATTGTTTTGACCGAAAAAGGTATTTGCGATTTAGCTATAGCCTTTTTTAAAGATAAAAATGTGACTGCACTGCGAAGGCTAAAGAAAAGTGAAGCCTTTCGCGTTAGCAAGGCGGTAGGAGCTAAAATTATCAACAATGTAGATGATTTGGATGAAAGTTGCGTCGGCAAAGGATGTGGACTATTCGAGTATGTCAAGATTGGACAGGAATTTTATTTTAAATTCGACAGATGTAAGAAACCCAAGGCAATATCTATCCTTTTAAAAGGAACCTCTCGTGATATCTTGAACGAACTTGAAAGAAATCTTTATGATGCTTTAAAAGTTGCAAAAACACTCTCATTTTCCCAAAAACTTGTTCCGGGTGGCGGTGCAATTGATCTATATTTGTCAAATTATCTTGCAAATTATACAAAATGTGATGGAAATGAAAAACTGGTTTTCAAGGCTGTAGCTGAAGCATTGAAAATCATTCCAATCACGCTTGCAAGGAATAGTTGTGCTGACGATCCCATGAAATTAATGGCAGAACTAGAACAAGCTCATAAAAAAGGACAAATAGTTGGAATCGATGGTGTTCTTGGACGTGTTGGTGACACTGATAAAATAATTTATGAACCAAGCTCAGTTAAAGCTCAAGCTCTAAAGAGTGCTTTTGGATGTGTTTGTCATTTATTAAGAGTTGATGGTGTTATTGAGGCAAGAAAAGTTAAGTGAAATTATTTAAAGTTATAGTGAATAAAGTTTTATTGATTTAAAATTACGTTGATTTAAACATTTATTGATTAAAGTTAAACCATTAGAAATACAGTGTACCCTCGCAATGACGTATTTTACGGTGAGTTTTTAAAGCTTGTCTATTATTTATGAATAACGAACATATTTATTTTTTAAAAAACTTATTACTGTTCTTCTAATATAATCAAATATATCAGATGGCCTTTTTGTCTTTGATTCAAAAAAGATCTTTTTTAAATCATAATTATAAAAAATTTCGGGATTTGGATTGTAAAGTAATCTCTAAAGCAGAAACATATTCTAAAGCTTTATAATATGTCGGAATTAAACTTAAATTTCATGGTTATAATTTCCTGTTTTTTCTCTTAAATATTTCCTACTGAAATTTGTCCAATAAAGTTTTATTGTAAAAATTCTTTCTTTGTTTCTTCAAGAAAACACTAATCATCTTCATATTCGCAAAAAATATAGTTTTGAAATCATTTAAGTCGGTTAAATCATTTAAGTCGGTTAAATCATTTAAGTTGGATAAATCATTTTAGTCGGTTAAATCATTAAGCCAGATAAATCATTTCTGACTGTTTTTATTTCTATAAATGAATTTCCGATTACTTTTTATAGCAATTTTAACTGTTTCAGAAAAAACTTATCTTGACGATTCCAATATCAATGAATATAAATTTTAAACAGTTTAAATAATTTAAAAATGTTTCTGGTAGCTTCTTTTCAAGTTCATTTTTAATTTTTGTTAATTTTCTTTTTGTAAAAACATTTAAAGGTTTTGATAATTATCTGGTCTAATGGCTAGATCGTTATGTCAGAAGAGAAAAAAGATCTACATTTTTGTAATTTGTACGGATGTAAAGGAAGATTATCAAGGGCCAATAAAATACTTCTTTTGATTTTTCATCACCTCGTTTAAATAAAAGAGCGATTCTTCAAAGATTTCTAAAGTATTATGGGCTTTTTAACCAGCTTATAACGAATATTAAAGTTGTTAAAATCTAGATTCTAGGATCCTCTGGGTTTTTTAACTTTTAACCTGCACGGCATCAACTCGGCATATCACGAGTTGATTGTAACTCGGCATAAAATGTAATGTGTTTATGAATGCATAGCCAGATAGCTCAGTGGTTAACACTCTTGAATGAAAAATTTAAGTATCTGGTTCAAATCCCGCTGACGTCACTCTTTAATAAATAATGAGGGAATGACATTAAGCGGTCAAAAACTATAGAAATATAGTATT
>SDVU01000155.1:0-19034 GCA_016256075.1 Dictyocoela muelleri | reverse complement strand
ATTCATTTCGAAGAAGGTTTTTAATGAAAACAAATCACGAAAAGTTTAATGAAATGTTTATTAAAATTTTGAAATTATTTTTTAAATAAAATAATTTAAATATACATATTTTATTAATTTTTATTTTATTTTTTTTTTCAAATATTTATTAAAGGTAGCTACCTTGGGTTTGGGCCACATTCTAAACAAGCCCCGTTTTATTTGTTATTTTAATTTTATTAGTGTTGAATTTGCAATCTTTGGTGTTGTGGGTGTTTGATCTATTAATTTTACACCATACTTTATTAATATCATAAAAATTTTTTGATATCGGAGAATTTTTTTAAAAGCCTTGGCATAGAAGTATTTTCGATCGCTCTTGAAATTATTCGACTCTCTAATCTTTCAAAATAAGTCAAAATTTCATCCAATTCACACAAATTATGCTTAAGAATTTCAATATCACTATTTTTTCCCACCCATTTTAAGAAGGCTTCTTTCATGCGTCTTTGAGCTTCTTTTTTTCATATTCTTTCGGCATTGGAATATTCATTGATCGTCTTTAAAATTTCGTTATAATAATCTCTTATTTTGTAAAAATTGATTTGCTTAATATTAGCTAACTTAAGTAAAATTGAAACCACATCAATGTAAGACTTCCCAATATTCATTAGTAGATCTTTTGATTTTTCAATGTTATCTTTTATTAAGTTTTTTTTAATTCCTTGTCTCTAATAAGATATTCAAGAATTTCGAATGATTGAACTGTACTCCAGTCTTTTCTTTTTGAAATTGACATGAAATTTTCAAACCACTCCTCTAGTTGAACATTTTCAATATTTTCAATAAATTGAATTTTTTCTATTATTATTCCATCTGTTCCTTTAATATTAATATTTACTTCCAAAAATTCTTTAGCAATTTCATTTTTTTTAACGTCGACTTTTTCGTCACCTCTTTCATCTTTTGAATTCAAATTGACGTGTCAGGGCAGAATACGGCTAAATAGAAGGTAGTATTCAATAATACTCTTAACTTCATGTTTGCCAGAAATTCCTGAGGTCGTCCTCGCACTATCGTGATATCAATGCTTTGGGTTAACACTATTAAAATTATTGTTATTATTGTAATTCCTTTTATTAAACATCACACATGTCAGAATGACAATCCTTTTATAGGTTTAAGTGATTAATTAAAATGTAATTAATCAGAGTGTCAATTGCATTTTAATTAATTCACTTTGTGAAATTTAAATATATAGTGTGAGATTTTACTATAATACCACAATACCTTTTAAACAAATATTAGAATTGATTTTAACTGCCCTCCAGGGGTTAAAATAAGATAAGAGTACCGTAAATATTAAAAAAACTTAGATAAATTTTAATACATTATGAAATGACAGCTTTCGAAGCAGTTTTGGAAACATAACTTCATGTTAACATTGGAGATTGTTTTTTTTTCATGTTTTACAGAACATCTGGAGCAAGATTCAAATGTTTCAAATGACTCATATTTATAAAACTGAAAAAAAATAAGTAAAAATGCTGCGTTTATTGTCTTTTTTTTCTACTAAATATTTAAAGAATAAAATTGAAAAATTTTGAGATCATTTTGAGAAAACCTACCTTTTGTCAATTTTAAATCTATTTTTTTCTTGGTTTAAAAAGACATATAATTTAAATATCGGAGGGGGTGAACGTGAAACTATATTTTCGAGATAATTTAGAACTGTTTCTTTTAGAATCGTCAATTTATGTTATATCACAACAAACGCAATTGAGAGTTGGCAGCGTTCATTAAACTTTAATATGAGAATTGCTATCCGGAAAAATGCTTTTGCTATTTTTTTTAGTTAGCTTTCGAGAATTTTTTCAGGAAATTATTCCTAAATTATTTTTTTTATTAAAATGTATAATTGATACTACAGATATAAATAATAAAATTAATAAACCAAAAAAATGTGCCAGAAAGTTAATATGACAATTTCAGGTTCTCCAACGTGTTATAGATCCATCATATTTGTCAGTCTTTATTTTCAACAATATAAAGTATATTTATTATTGAAAATATACTTAAAATCCAAAGACAAATAAGTATATTGAATAACGAAAGAAATTTAAAATACGAAGATATATAGAGAGTTGCTAAAATTGGTACCCCATATAAATTTATAAACTGACTTTATATTTCGTATTTTAATATAATAATATATATTTATCGTCGCGAACTTTTTAGCTTGTTTGAAATATGGAAACATAATCATGATTTAATAATTTAGATCTACAAATTTTAGGGGCTCTCTATCACCTTAGAGAATCAAAGTTTCGGTAGATAGTTTTTATCTCAAGACGATCATTTTATTTTTTTTGGAGATGTAACAGACGTGTTAAGTCGTGTGGGTCTAATACAGATGTTGCCACAGAAAATATATTTATTAAAAAAAATTGGTATGACATGTCTTGTCTAAAATATAAGCTATAAAGTTATAGTAGATTGGAAATTTTACACAACAAAAAATTCAAATTCTGTGATAATTTTTTAATTTATGATACAGACGGAATCATTAATGATAATTAAAAAAAAGAAATACTTTTACCTCATAATTATGATCTTTATGAAAAAAAATAATCCAAAAAATCAGGTTGGCTTAATAAATATTAATATTTATTTTTTTTATTTTTAAATTTTCTTTTAAATCATTTTATATTTATAAATTTTCATTATTTTTAAAATTAATATTTAATTTCGTTACTACCTCGGTTTTACCGTACAAAATTTTTCTTTTTGAGAAAAAAAAATGTAGAGGACAGTAAATCGCTTTATAGACGTCGAGAAATTTAAGATGGTGGGAACTGAAATAACAACCGATATAACAAATATTATGCTGTTTAATAATATCGGATTAGTTTTTTAAAATTAATCAAATAAATATACTTTTTTTTAATTTGACGAAGCCAAATAAGAAAAGTATAAATATTTGACTAATTTTAAAAAACTAATCCGGGATTATTAAACAGCAGAATATTTGGTATATCGGTTGTTATTTCAGTTCCCACCATCTTAAGTTTTTCGACGGCTCTAAGGAAGATGACAAGTTAGACACCCATATATAAAAAAATTTAAGTTTATATTACTTATTTTTTCTATTTAAAAGTGATATAATATGGAAAAGTAGACATATTTGGAATTTCCGCATCATTTTAGACACAAAATATGATTGTTTATAAGACATATTTCATATCTAAAATGATGTGGGAAAAACAAATATGTCTACTTTTTTATATTTTATCATTTTAAAATAGATTAAATAATTAATATAAACTTATTTTTTATATAGATGTTTAACTTATCATCCTATTTGGGGTTTACGAATTATTTATTATGGTAAGAAACTGAAATAATAACCGATATACCAAATATTCTGCTGTTAAATAATCAACAATCGATTTATTTGAAAATTAGTTAAATATTTATACTTTTAATTAATTTGGCGTGGCCAAATTAATTAAAAGTATAAAATTTGAATGATTCTAAATAAATCCATTGTTGATTATTTAACAGCAGAATATTTGGTAAATCGGTTATTATTTCAGTTTCTTATCATATTAAATTCTCAAGAGTTCTAAAGCGGGTTGTACCCAAATATATATATAGATATTTCAAATTAGAAAACCAAAAAAGTTGCTCCTCTAATGTTTGCTTTAATTTTTATAAAATAAAGAATCATTTTATTACGCCAATGATTTTGTATTTTAGAAAAATTAAAGCTCACATTGTATGAGCAACTTTTTTGGTTTTTTCATGTTGAAATATCTTTTTATACATATTTTCTATTTGCCTAATAAAGAAAGATTTCGAACGGTAAGCCGGGATAATCGCTAATTTCTTTATTAATTTATACTTTTAATTCCATTATTGTATTTTCAGTCTTTAATTTAATATTCTACTTTTAAATATTAAAAAATTAGTGAATTTTTCAGATAAAATACCTGAAAAATGATAAATAAATTTTTCCGGATAGTCTTTTTTTAAAACATATTGTTAAAATTTTGTAGAGAATGAATGTAAAACTTATATTCCGAGCCCATTTTGTTCTGTTTTTTCTAGAATCCTCAATTTATGCTCTATCACAACAAACGCTATTGAAGATTGACATCGTTATTAAACTTAAACATGAGAAGGGCACATCCATTTATTCATACATTATACAAGAAAAGATTATGTTTACAACGATATGTTGCAATTAAAATAACAAAGGAAATGTTTTAAAAATTCAATAGGTTAGTTATAAAATAAATAAACATGAAAAGGTATTTTTAAAATTAATAAATTAAAAATATCAGAAATTTCATGTAATTGAATTTTTGATGAAAATAGCAAGTCTTAATTAATTCAAAATTAATACTGATAAGAGGTTTTCATTATTTTTTTTAAATCTTTTAATTTGTTTTTATATCTATTAGTTCAACATTATTTGAATTTATTTCACTTTATCTCAAGTTTTTATATATTATATATTACATGCTGACAACATCCATAGCTCCAACCCGGAGAGCTGTCTCCTACATTTGGATCTGCGACCTTTGGTTCTTGGTGTTCAGATAATACGTGTCTTCCTACTAAGCTACCCAGAAGCCCAGCTGTGTACGTGATCTTCGTTTTATCAATGACTCGGCAGGATACAAGTAATTAGTGGATTTTCATGAATTTTTATTTTTCACAACTTTTTGCCGAGATGCGTCGCCGCTCATCCCCACACCTATGAGAGTCCCTTCTGATTCATTGCAATATTAGGCCGAGTCACATCAGCTATACTACACTATAACAAATGTATATTATACTATATTTCTATATGTTTTGACCGCTTAATGTCATTCCCTCATTATTTATTAAAGAGTGACGTCAGCAGGATTCGAACCACGATACTTAAATTTTACATTCAAGAGTGTTAACCACTGAGCTATCTGGCCAAGCACTGCTATTCATAACTATTGTACTAACAAAATTCGGGTTACTTTTATAGTTGTACTGAAACATTATTGTTTCAGAATTTTGTTACGGTTTTGTTATTGCTTATCAAGGTTTCTTGTTTAAAATTCTAATGTGGTCATTACATGACACCGATGTTATGAATGTAAGAAATTAAAAAAAAACAACTATTATAATACTTTTATTATAGTTAAAAATAATATATTAAAAGTTTCTTTAAAAATTGTTTTTAATGCTTGCAAAATAATATTGAAGGTAAGTTTAATTTTAAGTTTTTGAAATAATTTTAAAAATATAATTATAAGATACACCTCTAAAGGTGATTAGATATGAACTATTTAAAAAACAACAAAATTTCATATTGAAAAAGCTTTTCAACTTTTGTTCCGAAAAAAATTAAATCCTTTTGATTCGAATAAAAATTTTCTATAATTTGCAAATTTTCGTTGACTCGCTAATCTCCCATATGGTGAGTAGCAAGAAAAAAGACCCAAAAAATAAAAACGAACACCTTATATATCACCTTTATCACAATATTGTTAAATAAATAATACTGAAAAGAAATTGAGACATCCTTCTTTACCAAGGATATTATGAATAAAAGAAATTATGGGTTTACAAAGCGTACATGTGTTGATAGAAAGTTTATGTTCTATTGAAATTACTAATAATACCAAAATTTTAATATCAAAAACACATAACCTTTTTAAAAATTTTAGGTATAAAATAAATTGGTCTGAATAATTAAATTTTATTACCTTTTTATTATAATTTTCGGCACTATTATCTCATTTTACCCCCCACTAGTGATGTTTATTCATGCTAAAGTTGCCTAAAAAATCGTATATTTATAATCAAGTCTAAGAGTTGTTAAGGAGAGATGTTTTGAGCCTTTTATATACACAATTATATTATAAAAGAGCAAAAACATCCCGCCAATAACAACTCTTAGACTTACAACAAATATATATTATTTAGTGTAATTTTAGAATAAATTTACACACTAGTGGGATGCTAAAATGCGATAAGAGTACTTAAAATTATAACTTTTAAAATTAAGTTTATCAATAAATACATTTTAGGTTTTTAGAGTTGTGTCGTTAGTTATTTGTTCAGTTTTGCAGGGGGGTATTAAATACTACCATGCTCAGTAGAAGGTTGTAAAGCCAAAAATTGTCTGCCATTTTGTCAATTTTCTACTATTTGCTAATTTTCTACCTTTTGCCAATTTTCTACTATTTTCCAAATTTTTAATGGGATGAAAAAAGGGAAATTTAAGAGAATTTACTGCATATAGAATTATCAGAACTTATTTTTTATCGTGTATAGCCATTTTTTTCAAATTCCATCTTTCCCAAAAAAATTTAAATTATATATTACATGCTGACAGCATCCATAGCTGCTCCACTGGAGAGTTGTCTCCTACCGTGGTCTGTGACCTTTGGTTCATGGTGTTCCAATAATATGTCATTTCCTAAGCTACCCAGAACCCCAGCTGTATACGCGATTGTGGAGGAGAGATACGAATTATGGAGATAAAAAGAGGGCGTATTTTTTTTAAAAAATTTACCCTTAGGTAACATCATATAGAAAAAATTATTCGGTTTTAAAATAAAAATTAAAATTAAAATACAATACAAAAAAATTATAAAATCATTTTTAATAGTCCTTGAATATCATTTTTTTTCATTACAATCATTAATGGTAACCATATTTTTTCGATAGTACGATAATTCGGCCTTATATTTCTTTATTGAAGACCAATTTCCTTCTATCGTATTTGTAAATACACCATTATCTTTATTTATAAATTCAATACTATGATTAACAGTAAAATGTTGATAAAAAGAAGATATTCCTGAGTAGCCCTCCAATAATCACTATATATAATACTACCTGGTTTTATATATTTAAGAACCAATTCAGTGAGTGTATTTGGATTTCTTTTTTTTACAGGAATAAGTATAATTCTTCGATTAGGTGTATGCTCTACCATACCAAAAGCACATACACCATCCACATAATGTACCCTATTGTATTTTCTCTACTTGAACTTACTTTCATCTATTTCTACAATTATTAAATCGCCTCCTATAGGCTCTGAAGGGTCAAAATATCTATTTTTAACATTATTTTCCATCTTTTTATAAAACTTGTCAAAATTTCTAATTGATAGTTAAAGTAAAAGCATAGTGACATAATTGAACAATAAATAATTAAAAATCAAAATATTATTAAAAATTCATCAATTCCCGCTTTGAAATTTTCAAGTATTGTATATTTGTATGAAATTTTAGATTTCCTGTAATATTTCCAAGAACAAATTAAGATTTTGCATTTTTTACTTTTATATATCATTTTGTTTCTGCGAAATCTACATTTATTCTTAAGATTTTCGAAGCAATAATTATCAATAAAAATTTTAGTTCAGCAAAATTCAATCTATAAATCATCATGTAAGGGTGATTTTTTTTAAAAAAAACCCTTTTTATCTCATAAATTCAACCATTTTAACCCGCGATTTTTTTTTATCAATGACTCGGCAGGATACAGGTAATTGGTGGCTTTTCAATAATTTTTATAATAAACACTACTTATTTCCGAGATGCATCGCCTCACTCATCCCCACGCCTAAGAAAGTCCCTTCTTCTTCATTGTCATATTAGACCAAGTCTTAATCAGCTATACCGCACTGGAACAACTGTAAATTATACTATAATTATATATTTATGACCGCTTAATGTCATTCCCTCATTATTTATTAAAGAGTGACGTCAGAGGGATTCGAACCTCGATACTTGATTTTACATTCAAGAGTGTTAACCACTGAGCTATCTGGATTAAAAATTTAAATTAAATGTAAAAAAAGACTGAAGAAAATTAATATAAACCAGTCCTTCCGAGTTATTCGATGCCTTTTTAATAATTTTAATGTCCCATTATATGTCAAAAATATATACTATATGGGGTTTCTTCATAATTATAGACCCATTTTTTTTGAAATTATAGATTCTTTTTTTCAAAGTTATAGCCTTTTTTTCAAAGTTATAGACCCATTTTTTTCGACACTCATTTCTTTCTTACTTAATGTCGCATTTTGACAGTGTTATACAGGGTATTTCATTATTATAGTAACCATATTCTGTTTTTATAGTTAACATATTTCATTTTTATAGTTACCATATTTCATTTTTATAGTCACCATATTTATTTTTATAGTTACCATATTTCATTATTATAGTTACCATATTTCATTATTATAGTTACCATATTTTATTACAGCCCTTTTCATACTTGTTGACTCCTAATTTCATACCTATTGACTCTTAATTTCATACTTATTGACACTTTATTCTATACTTTTTGACACATTATTAAATAGTTATTGACTACTAATTTCATACTTATTGACTCCTAATTTCATACCTATCGACCCATAATTTAATACTTTCGACCCATAATTTCATACTTATTGACTGCAATTTTTTAATTATTGCCCCATAATTTCATACTTATTGAACCAATAATTACATATTTATTGAACCAATAATTACATACTTATTGACCCCTAATTTTAAAAATTTAGACCCATAATTTCCTACTAATTGACCTAATTTTCTAATTATTTTCCCGTTTTACTAAAGTTATAGAACAATTTTTTAGAGTTATAGACAAATTTACCAGAGTTATAGACCCACTTTTTCAGAGTTATAGACCCATTTACCCAGAGTATAGACTAATTTTCTGAGTTATAGAAATATTTTTAGATATTTATACAAAAATAGGCACTCCTAAAAATACCTATAAATACCACACCAAAAGAATTGTCTGTACTACCCTTTCAGTGTCAAGATTTTTTCTTTGTTAAAATAATTTGAAATATACATAAGAAAAAATAAGATAAACTCAAGTATTAACCATTTTGAGGTGTAGTAAAATTTAGAATGGTAATAAATATAAATTATAACTGATATATCAAATTATTTGTAGTTTGATAATCCCGGGTAAGTTTTTTTAATTATTTAATAGTAAATGATTTCTTTCCTAATCTGGTAAAAAAAAGTATAATTATTTTTGTATATTTTTTAAAAAATGGCCATTTTGTTAGACTAAAAAGATTTTAGTATATTCATAATTATTTTGTTTTTGTGTAACCTTAATTTCACGACGGCTCAAAGCGAGTTAATACCAAAACTCAAATGCCTTTTAGGATTTAAATAACATTTGATTTTTATAATAGTTAATATTATATAAAATCGTAAAGTACACGAGTTTATTTTAAATTTTTCAGTGTATATTTCTACTTATTTTTTTTCTAGCGTAAAAATCGCGCTGCAGCAGTTGTGAGTATGTACATTTCGTTGTTTTCGGGGTTCTAAGTATTTTTTGTGAGGTCCTATCTGTGTATAAATAGTTAAAATGGTATATAAATTCTGTAATCCTGTCTATAACTCCGGAAAAATGTTTTTATAACTCTGGTAAAAGTGTTTTCAACTCTGTGAAAATAGGGCATAACTCTGAAAATGTGTCTATAACTCTGAAAAAATGCGTATAAAACTTTGGTAAAATGGGTAATAACTCTGGAAAAACTAGTCTATAACTCTTTTAAAAGGTGTCTGTAACTTTAGAAAAAAGAATCTATAACTATGAAATCATCGGGTCAATAAGTATGAAATTATGGGTCAATAATTAAAAAATTGTGGGTCAAAAAGTATGAAATTATGGGTAAATAATTAAAAAATCATGGTCAATAAATATGAAATTATAGTTCAATAAGTATGAAATTAGGGGTCGATAGGTATGAAATTAGGATAAATAAGCATGAAATTAGGAGTCAATAAGTATGAAATAAGGAGTCAATAAGTTGAAATAAGGTGTTAATATGTATGAAATTAGGATTCAATAAGTATGAAATAAGGTGCAATATGTATGAACAGGGCTGTAATGAAATATGGTAACTATAAAAATGAAATATGATAACTATAAAAATGAGAAATGGTAACTATAAAAATGAAATATGGTAACTATAATAATGAAATATGGTAACTATAAAAATGAAATACCCTGAAGATGATCAGCGAAAATATGCATCGATTAATTATTTTTTAACGCCTATTTTTAACACCTGTTTTTCAACGATTATTTTTCAACTCTTATTTTTCAACACGTATTTTTTAACCAAAATTTCCAAACTCTTATTTTTCCACCCTTATTTTGCGACGCTACTTTTCAACCTTATTTTCAACCTTTATTTTTAACATCATTTTTTTTGCCATAATTTTTTAGCCTTATTTTTTTCAGCCCTTTTTTCAGGCATATTTTTCTAGCCTTATTTTATAACCCTTTTTTTTAAAAAAAAAGATGAAAAAATGACGATTAAAAAATAAGGGCTAAAAAATAAGGGTTGGGAAATAATGGTTGAAAATTAGGGGTGGTAAATAAGGATTAAAAAATAATTTCTCGATGTCGGATTTTCGCTGATCATCTATAACTCTGTCAAAATATGTATATAAGCCTGAAAGAAATGGGTCTATAACTTTGAAAAAATGTTTTTATAAGTTTAAAAGAAATAAGTCTATAACTTTAAAAAAATGGGTTTATAATTATGAAAAAATGTGTCTATAATTATGAAAACTTTGTATAGTAGATATTTTGGACATATAATGGAACATTAAAATTATATAAAAGCGCCGAAGAATCGCAAAGGCGTCGAATAACTCGCAAGCGCCGATTTATATTAATTCTCTTAATTCTTTTTTACGGTCAATTTAAATTTTTTAGAAAAAATGGAATTTAGATAAAATGGTCTATGACCATTTTTTATACATAAATCGCCTTTTATTTAAGTTTTTCTCGATTTATGACTTTAACTTTGTAAATAAAATCTTTTTTAGAATCAGAAAAGAAGACGTCATTAATTTTTTTTAACCAGATTTAAATTTTTAGATCTATCTATTAAAATGATAATTTAAAATTTTATCAAATAAGAATCATTTAATTTCTCTTCTAATAAAAAATTAAGATTCATAAAAGTTTTGGTCTAAGTCAATAATAACCCTAAAATAGTTTTATTAATTAAACTTTTTTTCATTATAATAGTGAATGTAAAAAAATATTTCCACAACATTTATTACTTATTCATTATTATGTAAAGATTTTGTTAAAAAATATGAATTTATAAATTATCAAATTTTTTTTTATTTTTAAACGCTACCTTATATTTGCATAATTTTTTAACACCAAATCTTTATATCTTTCTCGAATCTTAACATAAGCTGCTTGCATCTTTTTATTCTTTTCTACAATTTCAGCATATTCTTTATCTTTATGTTGAATTTTGCCTTCAAATTCATTTTTCAGGTTTCTTAATTCGTTTTCTAAATTTAAAATTTTATTTTTATATTTTAAATTTTCATTTTCAAGATCAGTAATCTTATTTTTGAAATTTAAAATATCTAAATTCATATTTTCAATTTCATTTTTAATATTTGAGGATTTTTCTTCATAACTTTTTAATTGTAAGTTTAAAAGTTTGTTTTGACCGTTTATTTCATTAACTTTATTTTCGTATTCGGTTTTTAATTCATTAATTTTATTTTCATATTCAGTTTTTAATTCATTAATTTTATTTTCATATTCAGTTTTTAAATTTTCATATTCAGTTTTTAAATTTTCATTCTTTATTTCAACTTTTTTTAAATTCTCAACTTTTAATTTTTCATTCTCAACTTTTAATTTCTCATTTTCAACTTTTAATTTTTCATTTTCAACTTTTAAAATATTTTCAATTTTAGATTTTTCTTTTTTGTAATTATTTTTAAATTCTTCAATTTCTTTACTTAAAGCTTTAAATATCTTTCCTCTCATTTGTATGAATCTATTATGAGTCTCTTTCAAGTCATCTAATTCTTCTTGAAGGCGTAAAATTTCCAAATTATAAACTTCATCGGGGTTTTTATTGTGGTTTTTGTTTTCACGTAAAATATTTTTCTTTGCATGTGGAGGATCAAAAAATAAATTTGACGTTTCAATTTTGGGATTTACAAGTGAATCTGAAAATTTATTAATGTTTTTTTGATCATCATTTTTATATTCATTATTTTTATAACCGTTATTTTTATAATCATTATTTTTATACTCATCATTTTTATACTCATTATTTTTACATTCATCATTTTTATAACCGTTATTTTTATACTCATTATTTTTACAATCATTATTGATTTTATTTGAAAACATTTCATCCTCCATATACAATTCTTTTAATTCTTCAGTGTAACTCGCAAGAAGCGATTTCGTAAGTGTTTTATTGAATTTTTCATTGGATTTGTACAAATATTCATTGTAGTATGTTGGTGTTTTTGTTAATCGTTCATGTTTTAAAGGTGTCCTATTAAACTTATCATATTTTAGATGTGTTTTTATGAATTCTTTATCTTTTAATGGTGTTATTTCAATTGTACTATCGGCATGTTTGATATTTTCTTTTTCCCTAACATTGTCATGACTAAATTCATTTTTATGATTAAATTCATTTTTATGATTAAATTCATTTTCCTTGTTTTCGTCATCTTCATGATTAAATTCATTTTTTTGCTTTTTATCAAAACTTTTAAGATCCTTAAAATCTTCAAAATCTATAAATTGTGTAAATTTGTTGATATTTTTGTTTTTAGGATCCTTGTTTTTTACGTTATTTTTATTTGTTTTATCACATAAAGGTGTTTTAAGAAGTGTCTTTTCAAAATTCTCCTCCAATTCGATTATTTCTTTCTCCATTGATGGGGAGGTTAATTTTTCTAAAATTAAATGAAAAATATAAAAGTTGTTTTTATAAAAGTTATTTTTATAAAAGTTATTTTTATAAAAGTTATTTTTATAAAAGTTATTTTTATAAAAGTTATTTTTATAAAATTTGTCTTAATCCACATCTTTATTTAAAATAAGGTTTTTCGTCATGTAAATTATTTGAACCTTTCTATTGATTTTTTTGTAAAAAATAATTCTGATATTTCATTAATCAGTTTATTTGATGATAACGAATTGTTGATTCAGCAAATTTAATAATAAATGGTGAATAAAGGAGATTAATGGTATAGTTATGAGAATGAGACTTGTATTGGCTGAATAGTAATGGTAGGAATGTATAAATATGGTTAAACTATTTTTATCATGTATAGTAATTTTAACGGAAATTTTCCTTAAACATGTGAATTTATTTCTAGATTAGAACAGAAAGATTATTTTGGGATTAGCAATATTCTGTCTATTTCTATGATTAATAAGATAAAACTTTTTTCAATTACAAGAATTTAAAATCTAAAAAATGTTTATTTGTGTAAAAAAAATGTATCTCATATTTAAGACACTTTAAAAAAACAACGAAAACTGCTCAATATGCCATTATTAAAGTAAAATAAAATTTTATTAGATCATTTGGCAGTTTGGAAACCCTCCTTCGGAGGGTTTAGTTTATTTTTCGCCGAGTTTTTCGGAAACTCACCGAAAAATATTTTAATAATAAATATATTTAAAAAAAAATCAAATTTATTCAAATAAAAATCATTCAATTTTAGAATTTATTATCTCATTATGGCTTCTAAATATCCCGAATTTATAAAAATGGATAATTTATTACTATGTTTCTGAGTTTTGTTGATATCAGGCTTCCATTATAATTTCCTGTAAGCAAATTATATTTTAAAATTTTTGTATTTTGTTCTTGTGTTTTGTAATATCAATGATTTTACCTATTTTTTCCGAATTTTTTTGAAACAAATGTGTTTTTGGCGGTGCCAAGCTTCAACACTATTTGTCGTAGTAGGTATGTTTTGAATAATTCGATATTGCACAAATCAAAAATTTACTGGTTTATTATAAGGCGAGTTCTCTTTAATAAACGAATGTTCGAAATATTTTAAAATTTCTAAGTTTTTTCATCATTTTCATATAATTTTATAATCTTTTCAAATTCTAAATTTACTTTTTACATAGAAACATAAGATAAAAGCAAAATAAGTCTTACCTTTTTCCTAAAGTTGTAATCATTTTTATAATCAAGTTGCATATTTAATTGTTGTATTTTCTGCCATATTATTTTGGTAAAATGCAAATAACAACCTGTATCTTTGAATAGTTAAAATTTATTTTAAGAGAAGAAATTAATGCATTTTAAAAATCAGTGATAATATATGTGGCGCGCGCAGCGCGCCACCCGCGCCATTAGAGCCACTTTTTTTATATAAGAAAAGTGTCACAACGAGGCTCGAACCCACTAAAGGGCCTAGCAATTATTATCTGTACCACTGGAATACAGAAACTAAAATAATAAATTATAATCAATATAACTATTTTTTATTAATGAATATAAAGATTTCGTGTCAAATTCATATTTAAGTAAAATAGATAAGATACTATAAGTAGAATTTTCTCATAATCGAGTAATGTTGGTTCAACTTTTCATTAGCTACCATATCTCTGAAAAAAATATCGTAAACTACCAAACATGGCTGTGGCAAGATAAAATAAAATTTATTTTATGTAGTCTTATATACATATTGTAAAAATCAGTTTTTAATATAAGTCTATATTTCTAAGTTTAGTAAATTTCGGGCTTTGCTTGAAATTTACTAAAATCGGAAAATGGGGTTTTATTGACACCGCTTATTACAATATGTATATAAGATTACATAAATTAAATTTTATTTTTTCTTGCTAGTTCCATATTCTGTAATTTAGGATATTTTTTCAGAGGAGGGGTATATAAAAGAATAGTAATCCTTTCTTTGCTATTATAATTACCTTTCCTATTTTATAATTAACTAATTCATAAATAATTTCATTTCTATATTTTTATGTCCTTTGGTATAAAATTCAATGAATATTTAAGATCGCATTTTATAGATTTCGAATAACAGTAAAGCTATTTTTTATTAAATTTAATAAATTTTGCGCTACTGGTGCGTTTGGTGCGCTGCGTTATATATAATATAATTTTCTATAATTTTTATCATCAACTTAATTTATTAAAAAAAAGTTATATTGATTATAATTTATTATTTTAGATTCTTTAGTCCAGTGGTATAGATAATAATTGCTATTAATTTTAGCGGGTTCGAGCCTTGTTGGTACATTTTTCTTTAATAAAAAAAAGTGGCGCTAATGGCGCGGGTGGCGCGTTGCGCGCCACATATATTTCTTATTATTTTATATCTTCTAATTATTAATTTTTTTTTGATCTTGAGGAATTCTATTTCATTATTATGAATTACAGATCCAAAAAATTTGACTTTCGACCTCATCAACTGACACTTTTCTTTATTTAATTTAAATCCTACACTTTTATTCTTTGAAAAAAATATTTCAACATGTTTTAAATGTTTCTTTGCAGATTTTGAAAATATAACTGTTGTATGTAATAATATTACATACAATATGATTAGTGGGTTGGTGATAGAAAAGTATAATTTCTAGTGGTTGTGTGTTATCAAAATATTGTGATTCGTCTTTTGATACTATGACATGTTTTCGATTCATAAAATATCTTAATTATGAAGTTAATTGGTTTCGAGATATGTTATGAAATGTTATTGGTTTATAAAAGTATATAAGAAGTCGAATTTTAAATAAACACGTCTTTTACAAATAATACTTTTTATTCTTGTTTTGTTGCCTCAAGTGAAAACCAGAGAAAATCTATCCAAAAAAAAGCAAAAATTCTTCTAAACTTGCGAAATTAAATAAGCAAGATCAGTATAATTCGCTATCGAGAAACCAAGATAATTTTACTGAGTGTCAGCATAGCAATAGAAATAAAGAAAGATTATATAAAGGTATGGACAGTAAGGAAGCATATATACAAATTTTCATGATTTGTAAAAGTAGAGCGTTTGAAAATTGGGCGCCTAACGATCAATCCTTACATATAGTTGAACAAGCAGACAGCTTTATTCCAAGATTATTATTTGAGAAAGGCCGCTTGAATAAACTCCCAATATCTTTAGAAGCTTTTATTGTCGAATTAAAAGCTTTTATAGCCGGTAAAAGGATAGATGACATAATTAGGTTCATTAATGAATCATGTTCAGAATATTTAGAGAGATTAAAAATATACTCAGACAATTTAGATTTAGAGGAAAGTGTGATTATGAATAAATTACGTACAACAAGAGCTCCTAAAGTCTTGGAGTGTATTTTCTTTTCTATTAATGATTTTTCTTCAGTTTTAAATCGAGTAAAGAATATGAAAATTTAAATAGTAAACGTACAGGAGATAAATTTCGAGAAACCGAAAGCAAAAGAGATATTTTCCATAAAAACATAACAATAAACATAATTATGAAGTAAAAAATACATTTAAAAAACATTTTAATTGTTATAAATGCGGTGTTATGGGTCATATTGCAGAGAACTATCTCTCAAAAGATAAAAACTTAAGTTGTAATAATGAAAATAACGAGAAGTTTGATATGAAAAACATTAAATTATATAACATTGAAACCAATGTTCCTTTTTGATACTAGTTCTTCCTTGAATATCTTAACAAGAAAATCTGCATAAAATCTTAAGTGTAAATATTTTAAAAAGTTAGAATCGCCTATGATGATAAGATTATTGAATGGTAGCGTTATAAAGGCTAATGAATCAACGGTTTTAGACATAAAATATAGTTCAAGTGATATTAAAGATATTTTCTACACAATAGAAAATGGTATAATTGACGTAACAATAGGTAGCGAGTTGATTAAAAAAATTCAGAAAAAAGATTACCCTATTGAATGTCAAATAAAGACAACCGGCAATCGAGTAGTCAGCTGGAGTAGACCTATAAAGAATCTTAAAGATAAACATGATTTTAAAAAATTGATCGAAGATTTTGAGAGAAAAGGTTATATTGAGAAGAGTCGTTCGGTTTGGCTTAATCCAGTAGTCTTGAATATAAAAAAATCAGGTATTTAAGATTTACATTAGATTTGCGCAAAGTGAATGATTTAGTAGATCTTGATGAGTTTAGTCTTCCAAATATTCGAGAGATTATAAAATCCTTACATGGATCAAGATTTTTTTAACTGTTATTGACTTGGAAGACAAATTTTTTCAGGTTCCACTATGTGAGTCTGATAGAGATAAAACTATATTCTTAGATGCAAATTACCGGCTTAAAAGATTCACAAGAATGCCACAGGGTTTTAAGAATAGCCCTGCAATATTCCAGCGTGGAATGTCGATTATTTTGGAAAATCATATTGGTGTAAATTGTTTGATCTATATAGATGATATCTTAGTTTTTGGTGAAACTAAAGAAAACCATTCTTTGAACCTCAAAATTGTTAAAGATAGATTATCTTCATTTAATCTCAAAATAAATCTTTCCAGGTATGTTTTGAAAAAGAATTGTTGAATTCTTGGGATAAAAATTAGTGAGAATAATATCGAACCATTAAATAAAAGATCGGAAAGCATTATCAATATGTGAAGCCTAAAACTAAAAAACAATTAATGAGATTTTTTGGTGTTTTAAACTATGATAAGTCATTTATTCCTAATCTTTCAACAAAGTTGAAACCACTATGTGATATTTTGAAACATAAAAATCCGAAATTAATTTGGAATGAGCATTGTGATATGATTTCAACGAGATAAAAGAATTATGGGCAAACTCACGAGAAGGCTTTATGTGAATAACCATGAGAAATTCACCTCGGAGACTGATGCGTCTTACATAGGTATTTGGGGCGTTTTAAAGCAAAATGGCAACTCCGTGGTATACGTTTCAGGGGTTCTCAAAGGTTCAGAAAAAAATTATTCGATTACTGAACGGGAGACACTTGCAGCGTTGTGGGCTATCGAAAAACTAGAATTTTATCTGATTGGTAAGAAGTTTACACTTATAAGTGATCACAAAGCCATAGAAAAAATTCACAGTAAAAAAAAGACTTAGGTACACCACGTATAGTCGCTGGCTAGAAAGATTTTCGAGATTTGATTTCGATATTTGTTATCGGAAAGACAATTTACTTGAAAAGGCAGATTCTATGAGCAGAATGTTTTTGACACATGATTCGGAAGAGTGTATGAGTAAAAGTAAATTAAATGATAAAGTTCTTAAAATTCACGAAAAATGTAAATATAGGAAAAAACATAAATGAATTAGTAAAAATAGAAAATATATAATTATCAAAAATTAAAATAAATGAAGTACTCAGGAATTGTAAAATTTTTGCAAAGATGTGCAAAAACATGTAAAATCTTCTGAATATATTAAAATAGAGTATCCAGGTGGGATAATTGCGTTCGATTTAATGGAAATCAATAGAAAAAATAAAATTATAGTGGTAATAGATTATTTTAGCAGATATTTATTCGAAATAGCAATTAAGAATAAATATCTGGCGTTGTATTGAAATTTATAAACGATGTTCACGACAAAATAAATTTAAAAAATTAATTGCTGATAACGGACGAGAATTCGATATTTCTAAATTAAAATCTTGGTCTCTGCCGAAATAAATAGAGCTTAAATTTAGCATACCATATTATCATCAGAGTAATGGTAGAGTGAGAGAACGAATAGAACCATTAGGAATGGTCTTAAGAAAGGTAGTGGTCCTTTAAATATTCGACTAAAAATGATATTAGAAATTTATAATGAAATAATGAAACATAGAACGCATAAGTTAACTGCATCATCAGAGACTCTTATATCTGAAAATAGAGAAACTGTGATAAGAAATTCATATAAATATAAAAATTAATTTAAAAAAAAATATTGAACGATTCTACTGCAATCAAGATGTGATAATCAAAAATGAATTGAAGAAAACTAAAATGAACCTTGAGTATAACAAAATAGGTGAGGTTATGACAATTTTATCCAATAACACATATGAAATAGAATTAAAAAATGGAAAAACTTACATAAGACACGGCTCGCAAATAAAGCCTTGGCCGGGGGATGTTGGATGTAATAATATTACATACAATATTATTAGTGAGTTAGAAGATTAGAAATGTAGAATTTCTAGTGGTTGTGTGTTATCAAAATATTGTGATTGGTCTTTTGA
>SDVU01000154.1:0-19037 GCA_016256075.1 Dictyocoela muelleri | reverse complement strand
TGATGATTTTGCTTATTTTTAAAAAATATTTTTTACACTCCGACATTTAAACAAGGATGGCAAAATTGAAAATAAAAACCCTAAAATGGGAGCTATTCGCACTTCGGGACTATAAATGGCATTTAATGGTACAAGTGTATAACTGTTTTTTTAGAAATATTGTTGAATTGATAATCATGTATAGGAGTATGACTATGTGAACACCCTGAAAGTGTTTTAGATCATTTATGGGAGTTCAAACTCAAACTATATAGACTAATTAGTCTGCGAGCAAATCAAATATTCCTAAAGAAGCACAATTTTAAGAAAATAAAAATATAATTAATTAATTTAAGCATAATAACAAATTTGGGTATAAATTATATTATGAAATTCTTATATATACATTTATTAAAACATATTCGCCTTTAAAATCTATTTTCTTTAACTTTTTTGTTTAATATATAATATTAAATTGTGGATCTTTATTTTTATTCACTTCTGTTTCAAATGTCGATGCGTAAAAAATATTTTTAAAAATAAGCAAAATCCTCAGAATAAGATACAATTACAGACAAAAACATCACACATCTCCGGCGTGGGTTGTTTTGTTTGTTATTGTAGTTTTTTCAATGATTTTGCATAATTTTTAAAAAATATTTTTTACGCTCCGACATTTGAAACAGGGGGTGGCGGAATAAAAAAGATAATGCCCCTCAAAGAGTGGCTATTCGCACTTTCAACCACATTTTCATTATTATAAGTTCCTATTTTCATTATCATATACCCTTTTCATTATTATATGTCCCGCATTTCATTATTATAAGTCCCTATTTCCATTATTATAGAGCGATGATTTCACAATAAAAGATATTAATTTTTATTATTCCATTAATTATTACACGGCTTTGCAAAATTATAGACCCTTTTTTTCAAGTATAGACCTCTTTATGAAAAGTTAAAGACCCCTTTTACAAAGATATAGACCTCCTTTGCTTGTTTTAGCTTCCTTTTACAGTGTTATACTCCCCTTTGCAGTGTTATGGACCAGTTTTGCAGTGTTATGTATCCTTTTATACAGAGTTATAGATTTCCCACGAAAATTCGCCTTGATGCATTATTTTTAATCTTATTTTTAACATTATTTTATAACCTTATTTTTTAGCCCTTATTTTTAAAATCATATTATATCCCCTATTTTAACCATTATTTGTTAATTATTACTTTTACTCTTATTTCATAACACTTATTTGTAACTCTTATTTTTAACTCTTATATTATAAACTTATATTATAGCCCTTATTGTCGTGTACAAAAGGGGTAACGATATTTGGTTGATTCTTTAAAAGGAGTACAATGGCCAATAAATGTATGAAGATAACAAATGGTTTTATGATTGGCTTATAAAGATATATAAGCAAAATTATTAAATAAATTATGGTGAGAAGCAAAACAGTAATTTTATTCTTTATTTACAAACAATACTCATCATCAGGCAAGGAAAGAACTTGTCTTCAAAAATAAACATAAGCCGTTAGAAGACGCAACTAAAGATTTTCTGCCAAACGTTCTATCAACGTATCACAGATATCTCACAGGGCATGTTCCCTTACGTGAACATGACACTTATAAACGCCATTATATTAAGTTCTTATTTTTTAGCCATTTTTTTAATCATTATTTTTAACCCACATTTTTAAAAAATATATTTTAATCAATGTTTTTTAACACTTATTTTTTAATCCTTATTTTTTAGCTCTTATTTTTAGCCCTTATTTTTTAGCCTATATTTTTAGACCTTTTTTTAGCCCTTATTTTTCAGCACCATTTTTTTCAACACCTATTTTTTAACTTATTTTTAATTATTATTTTTTAATCCTGCCTTTTAATTCTTATTTATGTAATATTTGTTAAAAAGGGGGTTAAAAAATAAGAGTATAAGGAGATTAAAAGAATATATGTTGAAAAATATAAGAGTTAAAAAAAGTTAAAAAAAGTTATTAAATAATGATTAAAAAATATGGGTTAAAAAATATATGTTAAAAATATTGTTTAATAATAAGTGTTATAAATGAGGGTTAAAAATATGGGTTTAAAATAATGGTTAAAATGAGGACTGTATTATAAGGGTTAAAATATGTCTAAAAAATAAGAAAAAAAAATAATGGCCAAAAATAAGAATAAAAATAATAAATCTTAGCGAATTTTCGTGAAAAATCTATAACTCTGGCAAAAAGGGTCTATAACACTGCAAAAATTCTATATCACTGCAAAAGGGGGTCATAAAACTGCAAAAGGGGGCTATAAATTTGTATAAGGGTCTATAACTTTGCAAAAATGAGTCTTTAACTTTGTACAAATGGGTCTATAATTAAAATAGAGTCTATAACTTTGCTAAGCCGTGTAATAATTAATAAAATAATTAAATTTAGAAATCTATAATAATGAAATTATGGCTCTATAATAATATAATTAGGAACTTATAATAATGAAATTAGGGACTTATAATAATAAAATTAAGGACTTATAAAAATGAAATAGGGGACTTATAAAAATGAAAGAGACTGTAATGGTCTTTTAACATGATTTAGTAGCGATTTGCATAATATAATATGTCTCGTATAAATGTAATGAGCAGCCTGAAAAAAACCCAAAGGCATTTTTTTGAGTTTTTTTCGGCATTTTCCCCGAAAAAATGCCGAAAATTTTTAGATTAAAATTGTTAATGGTTTGATGTTAAAAATATTTTTTATTAATTTTTTTGTCCAATTTTAATTTTTTTTTGACATTTTTATATTTGTTCAATTGAAAATGTATATTAAAAATAAAAACAATTAAAAAACGTGACAATTATTCGACAGTTTTTAGAATTTTTAAAAGTAATTTTAAGATAAAAAGACTTTGATTATAAATAAAAAATTTACCTTATTTTAACATGTAAAACGAAAATTTAACCAATACAAAAAGCTGTGAAACTTGTCACTAACATTTAAACAATAATACACCAGTAAAAGTATTTTTACCTCCCTAAAATAAATCTTCTGCAAACTTAAAAATGAAGAGATCTAATCATAAAATCAACAATATGAAATTTAAAATTTTAATTTTATCAAAACAAGCTATAGACGAGAAAATATTGTAAGAAACTAAAAAATTGTAAAATGAAAGTTTTACGCAGATCTATCAAGGATTTTAACCTAGGCTTTAAATAAATTTTAGCAAAAAAAAGGGGTTCTATAGAAATTTATTTTATTCCATCAATAAATATAATTAAAATTTAAAAAAAATAATAATAATAAATATTTTCAATGTCAAACCATTAACAATTAAATCAATAAAATTTCGGCATTTTTTCGGGGGAAAATGTCAAAAAAAAACACCGAAAAAATGCCTTCGGCATTTTTTCAGGCTGCCTTTAACCTGCATACATTAAAATTGGGATCTTATTATTATTGGTGTGAAATTTATGCACAAGGATGAAGTACCAATTGTGGAGAAAACCTTAGATTTTGGTCCAATGAAACTGCTTTATGTAATGGAAAAATATTACATATTCTTCAAAAAGTTTTGATTAAGATAACCACAATAAAATACGGTGCTTTGGGGGAAGAGGCGAATAAGTAAAGAGATGTATATTTGTGTTAAAACTCGAATCAAACCGTAAATATGAAACAATATATGATATTTTGCGAGGGTGTGTAACCCTATATTTATTTGAGTAACAGACAGATATAACACTACCCTTCGGTAATGACTGGATTTTGTACGCACTATTGGGTAGTTAATCAATTAGTATAATACGGAACTTCAAGAAAATATCAATAAAAAACTCTATATGAAATTTTGGATTTCATCTAAAGAGTAAATATAGAAGATGTACTGTATTATTGCCTATAGAATACAGTTATTTTCAAAAATATTTTTTTGAAAAAAGGTTATTGTCTAAATAATAATACTTTATCTCTGGTATATTGCTTTTTAGAATACTTAAATTGCAAACATAAAAAAATATTTTTATTTGTGAGTTTATTTTTTACCATCACCAAAAAGTTGTCGATAAAAATAAAATGGATAGACTATAAAAATGAGAAGAGTTGTTTATTAAAAACGAGAAAGGCCTTCCATAAAAATGAAAAAAGTTGTTGATAAAAATGAGAAGAGTCGTCTATAAAATTAAAGGATCGTCTTTAAAAATGAAAACTCGTCATTAAAATGAGAAGAGTTGTCTATAAAAATGAAAAAATTGTATATAACTTAAATATTTTTATTTGTAATTTTTTTTAAATAATAAAACTCACAAAGATAAAATTTCCATAAAATCTTAATAGGCCAAATAGTTTAAGGTTTTCACTCTTAATATAACATTTATGTATCGAGGTTCGAATCCCGCTGATGTCGCTCTTTAATAAATAATGAGGAAATGTCATTTCGTGGGAAAAAAAGTATAGAAATATATCATTTATAGTGGTTGTTTGCCGGTGTGGTATAGCTGATTAAGACTTGTTCTAATATTACAATGAAGTATGAGGGGCTTTCTTAGGTGTGGGGATAAGTGCGGTGACGCATATCGGTAAAAAAGTTAGTAAAAATTAAAATTCATGAAAAGCCACTAATTCCCTGTATCCTGATGAGTCATTTATAAACCAAAAATTGCGTATACAGCTGAGCTTCTGGGTAGCTTAGGAAGTGACGTATTATCGAAACGCCAATAACACAAGGTCTAAAGATCACGTTAGAAGACAACTCTCCGGGTTGGCAGCTATGATGTTTTCAGCATGTAATATATATAAATTCTTAATATCTTTTTTATCTCTTATTAAATTGTAAAATTATTAATAAATTGAATTTAAAATAATCTCTAAAATTAACATAAAAATTAGAAACTTAGGTAAAATCGAGTTTTAGCTGAAAAGTGTTTAATAACTTCTATTATGTGAATTATCGTATTACAATCTGAATTCATTATTAAATAATTAAAACAATTTATTAAATATATTTTTCAATTTCTATTTTTAAAAATACGGTTTAATAATTATGTGACGTTGAATTAAATAATAAAATTATTTAAATTAGACAGAGAAATAAAATTTGTGTGTAATTAAGTTAATTTATTCAATAAAATATTAATTTGTTTAATAAAACATACCACTGTGATGAAAGTAACAAACTTCTTTATTTTTGTAAATTTCATACTTTACATAATAACCGTAAACAAACAACAAAAAGAAAAGTATATATTTGATATGAATAATACAGAAGATCCTAAAAATTTTGAAAAATTAAAATTGCGTATAAAAAATGATAAACCGATAGCTATTGTTTCAACAAATAAAAAATGGAAAGTTACAAATTTCTTTTTAAAGAAAAAACAAGGGGAAATAGCAAAAGATCTTACCGACAGATTCAATTCAGAGTTTTTGAAAAATAAAGGTAAAACTATAAATATTAATTATGGTAAGATTAATAATGCTAAGGATGGTGATATATTTTATTTTATTTTAATTGATAATCAAACTACTTTTCTAAGATCAATTAATTACAGGTATAATGGATCGAAGAAACAGCTAAATACAAATGTTAATCCTTCGGAAGATAGCAATATTTGGGGTTGGATGTTGTTTATTTTTATATTGATATTAATTATTGTTTTATTTGTATTATATTATGTTCTTATAAATAATAATGGTTGACATTTAATTTATTTTAGTGTTAATATAATATTTTTTTTCTTAATTTATTTTAGAAGTTTTATTATTATTATTATTTTAGTCTTGATTATGAGTAATTATTTTTTTAAAAGATCTATATTGATAAAAAATGGTTCTTTATGGTTTTATGCCGTTTTTGATATTACACGCCGTTTTTGATGTTTCATGCCTTTTTGAAAAAATTACAAAAAAATGTAATTAATGATGATTAAATTTACTAATTTAAATTAAAAAGACTATTTAATTATAAAGAGAAGATAGTAATTTTTAAGAGAGGGTCGAAACCTAATATGGAACTAAAAGAATTTTATAGATGCTTATTTTGTTGAATTTATGTTCAAAAAATAATCCATTTAAGAGATACATCTAACTTTTTTATACTTCTGTCTTTTATTCATGCTTAAATTGTCGGTTTAATTTAAATTGGGAAATTTAATAATCATTAATTACATTTTTACTGTATTTTTTAAAAAAAAGGCATGAAATATCCGAAAAAAAGTATGAAAAAAAAAAACGGCATGAAACCATAAGAACCCGGGAAATTTTATAATTTCTATAATTCAAAATCTATATCTATCACATGCTGAGAACATTCAATGTTGCCTACCTTGAGAAGTTGTCTCCTACCATGGTCTTTAGATTTTCGTTCTTGGCCTTCCGATAATACATCACTTCCTAAACTATCCAAAAATCTAACTGTATACGCGATTTTCGTTTTATCAATGACTCAGCAGGATACAAGTAATTAGTAGCTTTTCATGAATTTTAAATTTTCACTAATTTTTGCCGAGATGCGTCGCCGCACTTATGCCACACCTATGAGAGCCCCTTCTGCTTCATTGTCATATTAGACCAAGTCTTAATCAGCTATACCACACTGGAACAACTGTATATTATACTATAATTATATAGTTATGACCGCTTAATGTCATTCCCTCATTATTTATTAAAGAGTGACGTCAGCAGTATTCGAACCAAGATACTTAAATTTTACATTCAAAAGTGTTAACCACTGAGCTATCTGGCAATTTCTAAGAAGACTTAGAAATAATATAGCAGCGCGAAACTCAGAAAACAGATACGATTAATGATAAATCAAGAAAATTTACATATAAGAAAGCTTTAGTGATCTTAATACAAATGTCAAGAACGATACCGATGATATGCAAAATTTTAGAATGTAGAAAATCATACTCATTATAAAAAAAGAAATTTTGGTAAACTGGCGACTGATATTGACGATATTTTAGTAAAGATTTTCGAAAAAACGACTACAGAAAAAACTGTAAAATTATTTGTATATTCTGATTTCAGATAGTAATTTTAGATCTATTACTGTTTGTAATAATATGTGTAATTTCTGTGGGTTCACTATGATTATGATATGCTAAAATACTTTTTTTTTTGACAAAGAGCTACGGGAAATCAATTTACTTTTAAACAAGTTGACAAAAAGGAAAATATTATGGAGAAATTATTTCTACAACGGTTTGTGCCCCTCAAAAGAATTAGGAAGGGGTAATGAGAGTATATTGAAAGAAGCATGAAATCTTCTGGTAAAGAAGGTCCCTAGATTCTTTTTACATATACTAATAAATATAGTAATAATTATGAGTATATGTAAAACAAATCAGAGACCTTCTTTACCAGAAGATTTCATGAATTTTTCAATATACTTTCATTACCCCTTCTTAATTCTTTTGAGTGGCTCAAACCGTTGTAGAATCGAAAATTTTATTATTTTTTATTACAACAATTATAAATAGCGAAAATGAGAAATTTAAGAAGAATAATGACATTATTGATGTAAAACAGTTGAGCAAAAAAGGGAAAAACAAAATAAAAAATAAAAAAAAGGATAATAGTATTAACGAGAATTTTATTGATAAAAAGCGACATTTTTTTTTATAGGTTATCTACCAGGGATTACCCGTCCTAAAAACCGGGTTTTATAATTTTATCAAGGAAAACTCTACTATAGATAAAAAAAAACATATTAAAAATATTCATTTTATTAGCGATGATATATATGAACTTATCTTGTATACCTTCGTGTCAGATTCTCTAAAAAGTAAACTCAATTTAATAAAAGCCAAACCAATTTTTTACAATCCTTTTAAAGACTCTGAAAATATCAAATTAACAGAAGAGAGGTTTTTGGAAATATCTATAGGAAACAAATTTAATTTTACCGTTCGCTCAAATTTATTTAAAAGTTGTCTAAAATAGAAAATTTTACTGTTTTCACGGAATACAAGTGTTGGCATGAGAATAGGAAAGTTTCTAGACGATGAAAATATTAAACATGATTATTCTTATATTTTTTCTTAAAGCTTTTTTAATATAAATCGATTTACACTATTAAAAAAAACTTTACTGTTTTCTTACTCATATTTGGAAGATATTGATTAATATGTTTAGTTGAGACATAGATCCACAGTTATGATATTTTAGAAAATTGTATTATCGCATATACTAAGCCGGTAAATTGCTCTTAAATAGATATAGATTAGGCGAAGATATGCTAATAGCTAAAAAACGTGTAAAATTAAATGTTATTTAAAAAAAGTTAATAAGCTAATTAATAAAATGTAAGAATATATATTTTATTACTTTTTATATATATCTTATAGAATAATTAATTTCCAAAATTGTGTAAAATCTCTCTTAGGCATGAAGAACAAAAGAATTGTTCTATTAGAATATTAATGTATGTGAGTCATAAATAAAATAAAATTACTTACCTACTACAATTTGTGTTGATATAGGATTAACAGAAAAAGAGCTATCGTTAAATTCATATAAAAAAGAGCAATTTCTAATAAACAAAAAATATATTTTGAAATATAGATCTATATATTTATAAAAAGAAATGTATTTTTTAAGATCATGTAATCATAAGTATTAATGTTATAGGTAAACTCGTTGATAGAATGAAAGAAAAGTTCTGTTTCTAATTACTTGATTAGAAGAAGTAAAAAAACGAGTTTCAAGAAGAATGACTGTCAAACATCTATCGACAAAAAAATAAAAGAATATGCATATTGAGTATTTAAACATAAATGGAATACAAAATGTCGAAAAAAAGTTAAATAGTAGAAATAAATTATTCACAAATATGATACAGATTTTTTCTAAAAAAAATAATACTAATATTTACAGTATACATAATATTATTTAAAGAACTGATAAGAAAAATATAAATTAGAAAAAACAAAGAAAACGTTTTGAATTTTTTAATTCCCAAAATATTGATTCTTCTGTTTGATCATAGACTATTCAAAAAAAAATATGAAAACGAGTCTTCCTAATAATTATCTTATAATGGTAATCATATTAAAAAAAATTATGGGTTGATTTATAGAAATTTGAACGCCTAAAAGTATAAAGATAAATTTATTTATAAAAATTTTTTTCAAACATCAATTGTGTTGATAAAAGTAAGTAAGAGATATCGTAAAAACAATAGGGAAGAATATATCATGTGGCAGTCGGATTAATATACGAATTTTAAAATTTATAGATTATCAAATTATAGAACGTCTATGTCATTGCTGTAATATTTAAACATTCAAAAGAAAAATACACGATAAATGGAAACAAATTAAGATTATTACCATAAGAAACAACAAAAATAAATTTCCGATATATTAATTTCGGAAACACTTAGAAAAATTTATGAAAAGGTCATCGCGAAAAGACTAAATATGAATATCTCTATATAAATAGGAATGAAAATAGGTAATAGACGAGAAGACTACCTATTAATATTATATACATATTTACGACTGTCTAATAGAAATGCTAAAATATTTTTTTAGATGTACAAAACGCTTATGATTCTGATGACCGTCAAATTGTAGTTTCAAAATTAGTTTATGAACAAAAAGTTTCGGTAAACTTATGCAAATATAATATATCTCTTGCAATTCTCTCGTATTAAAAAATGATTTCTATTGTTAGAAATATCATATGAGTATAGGTCTACCTCAAATTTCTATATTGTCACATGTATGGTTTCATATATTTCTTGATGATATAGTTTATACAAAAAAGTATATGTTGGTTTCTAAAATATTACTTTATGCTGAGTAAATTCTTATTATGGCTGACAATATTACTAATTGTCAAAAAATGCACAATATTTCTTTTCCATTCACAAAGGAACAAAAATATGATTAATTCTAAGAAATAAAATTTCTTTTTAATTACAATGATTAGATTTTTTTGTTTAGAAAAAAGATAAAAAAAGTGAACAAAGAAAAAATTTTGGGTCATTATTTTAACTTAAAAGTATTTATATTTAATGTAAAAAAATGTACAAAAAATGTTATATGTATACGATAAAGATAAAGAGATTTTGTAACAATTAATCTAGAAAATAATAATACAAAACCATCAGTTCTTCTCGGCCTATATAAAAAATTTTGGGCTTGTTACGAAAAATTTAGAATAAATAATTAGGGCTCTTTGACATGTGAAAAGAAAATGAAAAAATTAAAATAAAATTTAAAAAATAATTATATTATAATATTACAATATGAAAATGTTAAATGTTAAAATATTAAAATATTAAAATATTAAATTATTCAAATGTTTAAATATTAAAATATTAAATATTAAAATATTAAATTATTAAAATATTAAATTATTAAGATACGGTGCTTTTCACTACAATTTTTAACTTTAGAGCATTTGAAAAGGTTATAATTACAGAATAGAGAATTGCAAGGCGATGAGAATTTCGAGGATGTTGAAATGTATTAGAATAATCAAGGTAATACTTGTTTATTTTTTTTTATTGAAATAATCGGTAACGAGTACCCATAACACTTTTTTTTAACTAAAAAGGTTATCAAATATATAAGTTTTGACTAGCTATCGAGTAATATTATTGATGATCGAGTTATAATATTTTTAATATTAAGATGGTATTTTACACAAAAAAAAAATTTCTACTTTTTATAAACCATTTTAATATAATTAAATTCATTATAAACTCGATTTTCGATGAAATTACGCGAGGGTTTTTATGGTCATATCTTTTTCATTACATTTATATGTCTATTTATACGTGTTGTAAACCACGGAATAGAATTTATTTGTTTTAGACCCCTTTTAAAATAGCTAGATTTTTTTAAACATATAGACCTATTTTACTCAGTTATAATCACAAAAATTTATAAACTTTAAAGACATTTCTTAAAATTTATAAACCCAATTTTTCAAATATACAGAACAATTTTATCAGTTTTATAGACTAATTTTTATAGTGGTATAGACATTTATTCGGAATTATTAATCATCAGAAGATTTTCGTTATGATTTAGTTTTTTTATTCCATATTTTTTACAAATATTATCAACCGCTTATTTTTGTCCCTTATACACAAATATTTTACAACTTTTTTTATAATCTTTTTATTACATATGTTACAAATTTTGTCTAAAAAATATGATTTTAATATATGGTTTATAAAAAATGTTTTAAGAATATGGTTTAACGGCAAGGATAAAAATTAGAATTGAAAAATAAAAAAAAATTGGTTTAGGCTGATTAATATATGATTAAAAAATACGGGCTAATAAATATGAGATTATAAATATGCGCAAAAAATATGACTAAAAAAATTTTTTACATAAAGGTACAAAATGCTGCTTAGATAAAATGTTAAAGTATGAGGGTTATAAAATATGGGCTTTAAAATATATTTAAAGAAAAAAGTGTTCCAAAAATAGTTTAAAATAACAAATCGATGCGAATTTAGCGGATAACATATAAATCTAAAATTTGTCTAAAAATCTAAAAGTAGATTTACAACTTTAAAATATGGGGTCTATAAATCGTAAAACGGGGTTAATAACCTTGAAAAAAGAATGTTATAAACTTGACAAAAATCTTATTAACTATGATTAAATGTTTTTAGACTTCAAAAGGTGTTCACAACAGTAAAATAATGGTTTATATTTTGAAAAGAGGTTATAAGTTTAATATACTTATAATTAATGTGAAAATATGGTTGATATGTTCTAAAAAATATGTTTATACAATGAAAAACTAATAGGCGAATTTTCGACAAGGCGAAAATCGACTGGATATCAAAATTAATTAAACTACTCCTATGATTTTTAAAAAATAAAATTTTTTTGTGATAAAAATATTAAATTTATTTATTTATTGTTAATTTATTTATAAAATTTATTTATTCATAGTTAATTTATTTATGAAATTTTCTTATTAAATTTATTTATTAAATTTATTTATTAAATTTATTTATAAAATTTATTTATTACGTTAATTTCGTAATTAAAAATATTTATTTATCTAATATAATTATTAAATTTATTTTTTTATGCTTAATTTATCTATAAAATTTATTTATCCAGAAATAATTTATTCATTTAGCTTAATTATTCATAAATAATCTATTAATTAAATTTATTTATTCATAAATAATTATTTCATAAAATTTATTTATTAAAAAAAGTAGGCTTTTGTTTAAATAATTGCTGACTATATGGTTGGCATTTTCTAAACAAACCCAATAAATTTAATATTTTATTATTAAAAATTATATTTTTAAAAACCATAGGGTTGTTTTATTAAATTAACCGATCATATATTTGTGCAGGAACTATTTTATACGACATTAAGTTGTAGTTTAAAACATTAATTCTATTTTAGCATTGTTATTTTTATGAAAATCTTGTAATAATGAATTTATTAACATTATAGGTATCTAAAAGAAGAGTGTTTCAAATTTGAAAGTGTCATTGAGCGCATAATTTTTTTGAAATACTATGCTAAAACAGGGAACCTAGGAGAAAAAAAGTATTGTATAAGTTTTAGAGATCCATGAAACGTGTATTGCAAATAGAAAGTATAAAAAGGAGAAATGATTGGTCAAGTCTGGGTCTTTTGAATTGTTTAAAGATATACTAGGCGATGCCATGTTGAATTTTATAATATAAGACCAAATAAAACTTTGAAAAAATTATATGAAAAATATGCAGATGAGACGTCTATAATTATGAAAGACGAACATAAATGCAATTCGGGTCTACGATCTATCAGCTTTGAACACTTCACTGTAAAACATAATGAACTTCGTAGATCCAGATAATAAAAATAACTATAATCATACTGTTTAATCCTTATGGTATATATTTAGAAAAAAACAAATAGTGTATGAAATTGGCGGGAATGAAATTAATACATACTGCAAAGTATTTGCTTATTTTATAAAAACAATATTTATTTCTAAGAGTATTAAGTGATGTCATAATATAATAAATTTATTAATATTAGAATTTTAAAAAAAAGTTAAAATTTTCATTTTTTTAATCAAACTGTACATTTTGTAAATAAGGTGAAACATATTAAAATTTTTTCAAAATTTCTTTTTATATAAACTAGTAATTTTTTATACATGTATATTATATTATAGTAATTAGGCTTTGATAGTTTTTGTAATAAAAAATTAGAAAATATATCTATATTTTCTAATTATAGTTATAATATAAACTAAGAAAGCTTAATTACTATAATAATGTATACATGTATATAATTTTTTTTGTTTCTATAATAAAAAAAAACTTAATTAAATTTTTGACATTTTCTGGTATTAGTCACCATTTATCTAAAAATTAAAAAAAATATTTTTATTTATATAAACTTTTATAACTTTCTATCATATGTTCTAATACAATACTTTTTTTTTACTTTTTTTTAAATTATTATATTCCTAAAGAAGTTCATCTTAAATTTACTTATAATTGTATATTATGTCGTTATGTTACTTATGTTATCTTTTTATTGAACTTATAATGCTATAATTCAGATGAATTTATATCTTTTATGTTCTAGTAGAAGATAAATTATTAATATTTTTCTTCTGAAAACTTCTTTAAGTAATTTTAGATTTTATATACAATTATCTAATGTTCTTCTCGATTTTTTGTATAATATTCATTTGGTAATAATTCTTTATAGTATCTCCATGGTCTTTTATATTTATTAACGTTTATAAAAAGAATCTTTAGGTTTTTGTTAAGCCTTCTATTTGCATCTTTATGTTTCTTCTTATATTTCTGACAATTATATAAACTTTTGGATTAATCCCATTATTTAATCAAATATGGGAATGGATCGATCTAAAATTTATGCTATTTTTATTCATATTTTTATAGAAAGGTCAAAATTATATACCCCTTATGAGAAAAAAAATAGAAATGATCGCCTCATTGGAAATGATAGACTATTCAAAACTTTAATATATGCTATTTCTTTATCTAAAACCATCCTCTCTTTTTTCAATCGTTAATTGATTATTCTATATTAAGTATATTTGTAAATTTGTAATTATATTAAATAAAACTGTTTTGCGCTAGTTTTATATCTAATCAATTAATTCAAAAGACATAACTGCTTAAGTCAGTTGAATCGCTAGGATATTGCCGTATATGTTTTTTTTTTATAAAATCATATGAAATATCAGTATTTTTAACAATAGCGCTTAACGTTCGGCTGGGTTAATTTTTCACCTACATTATAAAAAAATTAACCTTTTATACCAAATATTTTTTTTGTTTTTCCCCCCTAAAAAACAAAATATTGAGACAGCTAACAAAGAACGAGAAAACAATGTAAGTGAGTCGAACATATGTATGTAATATTATAAAAAACATAATATTTTTATATTATTTATTTAAGTGTATTTAAAATTGTTATGTACTCAAATGCTTCTTATTCTAAAAATCGTCTATATAAATCTTGAGACTAGATGTCAAGTTGCTTATTAAAAACATCTAACACATGTAGTTATAACATAAATTGCAATTAAGTTTATGTAAATATTCTAAACCCTGTTTTGCTAAAAAAATTTTGATAAGAATTCTTTATTTTTTAATCTAGTTTCAGTTAAAATTAAGTGTATTATGTTTAAAAAAATCAATAGATTTAAACTTATCACAGTTTTCTAGATAAACTTTTAACATAATACACCTTTACTTTGTCAGGTTTATATAATGAAAAGAGATTTTATGCTCAGTAAAACTCTGTTCAGTCTTTAAGTTCATACAAAATCATAAAAATGAACTCATGTTTGTTGTTAATAGTGTATTCCTGTGCGTGTGTTATCACTCCAAAAATTTAGCAGTTATTTGAATGTTATTGAGAGTTCTTTAATAGACGCTGCAGAACTCTACTTTTTTGTTTACTGTTATATTTTACAGAGACTCAGTCTATAACCACTCAAAGAGGTTAGTAATCTCAGTTAGACCTTTTTAAGTAAATTATTGAATGTTTAGCGCATATAACCCACAAATTTTTCTAGCATAAAGCTTTAAGCAAGAATCATTCTAATCTTCAGTTTTACTTTTGTATTTTCTACATACTTTTTATCGAATTTTAGACTTTGCAATTTTTGCCAGATAATCTGGCCTAAAAAAAAACAAATCTAAACAGTTTTGATTTACAAAAAAAAAACTATTAACATGTTATAAATGGCTTATATATAGATTACAATATATTTTGTATATGAAAAAGCGTTCCAGGCAATTATCCTCGAAAGACTAAAATCTTTATCTAAGAATTTCACTATTGCGTTACAATAAAAAAACTTATGTGAACAAACATCTATATGATAAAACACTGTATAATGAACAATTTTTAAGCATTAAATGGCATGATTTAAACGTAAAGTGTCAAATTAGAGTACTTAATGGTCAAAATGTGATAAATTTCCTATTGTTGTAAATATATAAACACGACAAACATCACTTATTCCGCTATCAAAGAAAATTTTTTATCCTAGTTTGTATATATTGTAGTATTATAGGAATTCTGTAGTTCCAGAGAACTGTATATTTTTAATTCTTATGCTTTTAGAAACTTTTTGCAGTTTATAAATCTCTTAAGGTACCATAGTGGCTATATTCTCCCTTTAGGGTGGTTATTAAGACGTTTCTTAGTGATTCAGAAAAAGAAAGGGTTTATGTTTTAATCATCTTGTAATAAAAAATAATTAAATTTAATTTCATCCTTGAGATAGAAATATTAACCAGACTCATTCGAATGCAATCCATTTTTTGTTTTAATGCACTTTTTTAACAAATAAAATTACACTTCATACTCTATGTTATAAAAACATTTTTTAAAATCGTAAAAATAACCCTAGTATGCTATTTTATTTCTAACATGATCTCTTTATGACATATTTATTCATTTTGAATGACATTTAATGTTTAAAAATATTTTAAAAAAGATTCGGAGAAAAACTCGCGTTTTTAGATAGAGTGAAGAATGACTATAACGATGCCATTTCAGTATATTTATTTTATTAATAAGAGCATATATAAGATAAGTATCTTTTACCCGAGCGCCCCAACGTTCTAACTTCTTTTTCTAAAAAATCCATATAATTAATAAAATAGTATGATAGTTCTTCTAAATTAAATTATTGAATATATTTTATATAATTAATATATAGAATATGTAATTATTAAAATTTAATATTTACATTATAAAAACGATTAAAAATAAAATTATTTAATAATAATTATTTATTCCGTAATCCATAATTACATCGCTTTTCTTGTTTTAACATATAATAAAAATGAAGTAGAAGCATAAAAATAAGAAGCTTATTATTAAAAAATGGCTGTGTGGGCTAATAGCTATATTTAAAAAGCTGTGTAAATTTTTTTTTGTCCCCTGAAAAAAAATGAACGAAATTATAAAAGGTGTTTAAAATGTGTAAATTTTAATAATAAAAAAGTTATTATGTTATAAATGCCTTTGAAATACAAAACGATTGAAAAAAAATAATATAATAAAATGTACATATATAAACGCATAATATTAAATATATCGTAAAAGCATGATTATTTATAACATATAGATTTAAATTAAAAAATTATAAAAATATCTAATTTTTTATAAAAATTATATAATAAATCAAGTATTTTGACCTGAAAATTGTAAACAATTCTTTATAAAACGATATATACTTTAGATATTATGTTTGAATACTTATCTTGAATTAAAGTTAGATAGAAAAACTAAAGAAATGTGTTTTTTTGGTTTGCCGAAATCAGAAATAATAACGTAATTATAAATATAATAAACGAAAATACTGGAGAAACGACTAATATTTGAACGTAATGTATGAATATATAATAAAAAAATATGTGATATTAAATTATCACATAAATTATTTTATATATAATATATTTTTAACTAGAAAAAATAATGTTTATATAGATCTTATAGAAAAAAATGTTGAATTGTATAAAATTTTGTTTCATAATGAAAATTTACAAAAAAAATATAGAGTATTTTTTAAATTATATGTGATATTAAGAATAAAGGTGATCATGCTATATTTAAGTAAATTTCATAATTATACCAAAAACATTTTTAAAATTTTTTTTATCTTTTGCAGGATCAAAAAATATAATTGTAAACATGCTTTTACGTATGGCTATTAGCACAATCCTCCCAAAAATAAATTTTTTTTATTTTTGCATAAAATACTTTGTTTAAATTTTTTTAATAATGTAGGTGGTATATGAGGTTCACATGTCGACATATGAAAGCATTATTTTTAACAATAAACTTTTACTGTGGCCAGATAGCTCAGTGGTTAACACTCTTATATGAAAAATTTAAGTATCGTGGTTCGAATTCCGCTGACGTCACTCTTTAATAAATAATGAGGGAATGTCATTGAGCGGTCAAAAACTATAGAAATATAGTATTAATATACAGTTGTTCCAGTGTGTTATAGCTGATTAAGACTTGGTCTAATATGACAATGAAGCAGAAGGGACTCTCCTAGGTGTGTGGATGAGTGCGGCAACGCATCTCGGCAAAAGGTAGTGATAATAAAATTTCATGAAAAAGCCACTAATTACCTGTATCCTGCTGAGTCATTGATAATACGAAAATCGCGTATTCAGCTGGGCTTCTGGGTAGCTTAGGAAGTGACGTATTATTATAACACCAGGAACCAAAGGTCATAAAACTATGGTTGGAGACAACTCTCCGGGTTGGCAGCTATGGATGTTGTCAGCATGTAATATATAATATATATAATATATATATTTTTTTACGAATAAAAACATAAAAGGCAAATTCTTATAAGTTAAAACTCTTGAATGTAACAATTAAGTATCGTGATTAGAATTATTTAAAGCAATTTTATTGACGGGACCAGATAGCTCAGTGGTTAACACTCTTGGATGTAATATTTAAGTATTGTGGTTCGAATCCCGCTGACGTCACTCTTTAATAAATATTTGTGAATGACATTAGCTGAGCAAAACTAAAGAAGTGAATAGGTTTGTTTCAGGTGAGATGAATTTACTATGAGATGATTTAATATTATAACCTGATGTGCTTACCGAAGTATTAGGATGAATGTATTGATACATTTCAGAAAGGGTTATGTGTGTTAAAAATTAATTAAAACCTATAATTATCTGTATTTGTTTGGGCAATAATAAAACAAAAAATGTGGATACATGTGTGTCTTTAGGTAACTTGAGAGTTATATAACAACTTTAACACTGAGAAAAAAGGTCTGATCAGGTAAATTGTCTCTTATGAAGAAGATCAAGTAAATTACCACCCCTCGTTACTGTTAGTAAAGATAATTTTCACAATACAAAAAAAAGAATCAAGTAAATTATACTACAACAGGAGGAGATAATTTACTTGATTCAAAAGATCTAGAGCAGTGTTTCCCAACGTGGGCCCACGCCCCACTTGTTAAAAATTTGGATTTTCAAGAGGAGGAATCGAATTTTCAAGGTAACTATTTGGATTTTATAAAATAATGATTATTTTTTTGACTCATCTTACAGCTCCTTTATTTTTAAAAAAAAAATCTAAAAAATTATAAAAAACATTTTTGTAAATTAGATATAACCCCAATGCCGAAATATAAAATCAACATTCTTCGATTATTTTCTGCAACATTCTCACTGCAAAAATTAGGTTGTCTACCATCTTAAACGATGATTCTAAATGGGTGTTTATTGTCATACCTAAACAATCAAAGTTTATGTTTTTTGTCTCTTAAAATTGTTGTATAAAAATATTTTATTTCTAATCAACAGGTTCTTTTGTGTTGGACTAAATTTATTGGTTTTTAAATAAAAAACCCAACCATTTAATTGATTTAGATGACTAAATCGTAACCGGCAACTCGTCCAGTTTGGAAGAGTTGCCGGTTTTTCGGTCAGAATTTTAGTACCCTTATGGATCACAGAGAAATTCATTTTATTAGAAGTCAAAGAAACGAAAAAATTCTTTTATATAAAGGATTTGCATATCACAAACATTGTT